>CAUYRT010030890.1:0-20650 GCA_963574885.1 Lepilemur ruficaudatus
GGGGGGGAGTCTGCTTACACTTTTACAATCTTGAAGTTTTGCTTCAATCCTTGTCCCCATGGCTGTAATCTGGGCCTTTACATAAAATCACACCCCCCAATCTGGGAAAATAATGGGAGATTCTTATTTATTATAAAAAAATAGCTTACCTAAGGGGCAAAATCTCATTTATGGATCTATGATTACTTAAAATTTACCTACATTCTTTCCCAGGTAGGTGTCAATCCCTACCTTCTTAGAGGGTTACTGGTTCAACCGTGATATAGTTGCAACAGAAGTTCAGATAATCATATAGGAAGCTCTAGAGCTGAGATAACCCTTCAGAGATTTTCTGAATTGAGGCAAGGGGCCTGGCATTTTGTACTCCTGCACTGGGCAGTCTTTGGATGAGACCTGCCTCTAGGAAGGAAGTACAACCTTAGGTGAGGCAGCTTTCTTAAGACAAGGGCAGTTACTGGAAAGGGACCTAGCTGCTAAGTTATTAGCAGCCAACACTCCCAGCAGTTGGGGAATGAGTATTCTTTTAAGCCAGAGGATATCTGAAGGACATGCCATAGCATTCACTGCAAAGAGGTATTAGGCATTTTCAAGCAAAGTGTTATCATTTTGCTTATTTCATGGTTTCATTCTGGCCTCTCTGTAAGCATGTAGGGTGCAAAAAAATGGAAATGGTGGGGGGCTTTTAAGGCTATTTTAATAATCAAGGCAAGGGAGATGGTGGTTTGGATGAAGAGAGCAGCAATTGAGGTGGTGAGAAATGGTAAGAACCTAGATATATTTTGATGTAGAGCCAGTAAAATTTGCAGGTAACTGGATGTGGCAAATGAACAAAAATGTTATGGCCAACTCCAAGGTTTATGAGGCAACTAGATAGATGGAATTATTATTGTCTGAGAATGAAAAGACTGCCAAGGTAGCACATTTTAGAAGGAAGTTCAAGAAACCCGTCTGGGACATTCAGAACTGAACATCTAAGTGGAGATGTAAAGAAGATAGATGTACATGTGAGCTTGAGAACTAGGTCGAGGCTGATCATATTTTGTTGCAGCAAATGAGACCTTCTTGCTGCTAATATGAAGAAAATAAGGTCTTTATTTTCTACACCGTGATTTAAAAACTAGCAGGGACTCCCCATGAAGTGGTTCAAATTTAAACATTTGAGGCTGGAAATTCTTAATAATTTAAATCAACTTCACTATTTAAATATTTTTGAGAATTATTTTAAATATAAGGAAAAACATAGAGAATATTAGTAACATCTGTATCTTCCATCTAATTCTAACGTATATTTTGCCATTTTAAATTTAGATTGCATTTTTTGTTTTTATTCTTACTTTCTTTTCATAGCTACAGTTGGTTGTGTCTTTGATGTTCTACTAGCATCATTCTCTTTTTTACTCTGTCAAGGCTGATTTTTGAGCGGTGTTGTCCCGGTTCTTTGGCTCCTTGCTTGGAAAAATCACAAGCAGGGCCAGTGCCACAGAGTAATGACAGACACTTAGCATGCTCACACAAGCAGCTTTTGTTGCAGGCTTTTCAGCATACGAAGTGAAAGTACATTTCCTGAGGGGAAACGGGTCTGTCTACACAAGTGGAAAAGACCCTGCGGTTTTTCCACATTTCTACTGTTATGTCTACATTTTAGGATATGCAAACTGATAGGTGCAATACTCATTATTTTCCCGGGAAAAGGGTGGAGAGTTCTTAGAGCTAAGGGCCTTCCCCAGTATTATAGGATAACTTCCAGGGTTTGCTATGACATTTGTAAACTGTCATGGCGCTGGTGGGTGTGATTTTTAGTATGCTAATATTAATGGGGAAAAGGTTACCTTTGGACGTGAGCTCCTAGTTTCTAGGCATGCGCCTGGCTGGGAAAAGTCCCTAACCTCAAGCTCCTGCTGTTGTGCATTTGGTTCTAGATGTTCATTGGCCTCCTCATTTTTGCCCCCCCCTTTTCCTGTGGTTAGCACTGCCAACCTGCACCTGTCCCTAACAACTCCAAAGATAACCACTATCTTAGATTTGTTTTTTATTGCCCTCATAAATATTTTCAAAATTTATCAATAATAATATATATGCAACCGTAAAAACAAACTATATGTAAATGTATATTATGTAAAATACATAATATTCTAACACCACGTTCTATTATGTTCTATAGGAGCAATATCACAATATATCTTCAATCTGCGACTTTCTTTATTTTTAACATTACATTTTTTAGATGTATCTAGGCTAATAGGTTATGATGTAGGTATAAATATTGATATAGCTCTAGGTCATTTACATTGCTGCTTTATGGCAATCTATTGTGTGGTTTTACCATAATTTATCCATTCTCCTATGATGAATATTGGGATATGCCTAATTTCACAGCATTGCAAACCCTGAAAAAGATTCCTTGATATGCCTGCTTGCTTACTTCTCTGATTTTTCAGGAGTGCATACTTAAGAGAATTGCTTGATGGAAGAAAGTTATATATCTTCTGCTCTATGAGATGCGAAAATACTCTTTAATAATAGTTATACCAATTTACACTTCCCCACATAGGGTATGTGAGTTTCAATTCCTCTGTACTTTTGCCAACACTTGGCATTTTCAAACGTAAAAATAAGAAATATGGGCATGATATGATATATTATTGTTTATATTTTCATTTCTCAGATTTCTAGTGAAGTTGAGCATATGTTCATTTTTTTCATTGGCTATTTTTGTTTTATCTTCTGTTAATTGTCTATTTATACTCCTTGGCCATTTATTATATTTATTTTTTATTGATTCATAAAATGTAGGGAAGAAGGAAAGAGATTTTTATACTCTGAACACAAAACATTGTTGGTTTTGTGCGTTGCTCTTGTTACTTTTAATATCACTTGTCGTCTTTTATTTATCTATATATGTATTTATTATATAAATGTTTTACCTTTACATTATCATTTTTAATGAATCAATTTTTGCTCTTATATTTTATGCTTTTACTGTTTTCTAATTCTTTCTCCATGTTCTGGTAATTAAGTGTGTTCCTTTTTTTTCCTTTAAAAAGTGTTTTCAAGGTTTGCTTTTTAAAATTAGATACTTATTATGTCTGTAAATTATTTTTGTGTATCATATAAAGTACAGATCCATATATATTATCAACTATCTATGGCATTATTTAGTAAATAATTTCATCTCTGGCATATTATCAAGTTTTAATATATTCATGAGTCTTTTTTTCTGTGTTTACTATTCTAGCTATTGGTCATCTTGTCTATCTCTGTGCCAATGCTGTACTATTTTAGTTATAATAATATTATAAATTTTGATATGTAGTGGGTATGTTTTCTTCCTCTATCTTTATTCTTTAAAATTTTCTTGATTGCTCTTGGTCTTGTACTAATAGATAAATAGATAGGTGCTCATAAAGTTCCATGAAAAACTCTGTGGAGATTTTAATGCAATTTGCATTGGCTCAGTTCAGTATTTTAGTTAGGAAAACACCAGTAAACATTACATTATTTAATCTTCTCATTCATGATTCTATGATACAACAGGTCCTGAAATAAAGTCCTTCCATTCCATGCTGTTTCTTTATAATGTTGAAAAGAAAAAATAATTGATTCCTGGATGGGGCCACTGTCTCCATGCGTTTTCTTTGGGTACTCCAGTTTCCTCCTACATCTCAAAGATGTGCATGTCACGTTTATGTCTAAATGGTCCTCATTTGAGTGAGTGTGGGTATATGTGTGAGTGCTCCCTGCGATGGTCTGGGCATCCTGTCCAGGGCTGGTTCCTGCCCTGGGCCCTGAGCTGCCAGGATAGGCTCTGGCCACTTGTGACCCCGAGCTGGAATAAGCGGGTTGTAACATGAATCAATAGGTGAATACAAATTACTGTAAAAATTAAAAATTGTAAAGATAATCATACAAACATAGGGCAATAAATAATGTGATACAAAAATACTCAATGAGCCCAACATATTGTTTGTTTTTGCACTGTGTGGTGGCAGGAAAGGCCCCTTACAATTTTTGCTTTGCAAACATTCGTTCCTTGATTTAACCCACCTCCACTATGGCTGCTGTCACTCACTGATTCACCAAAAATTGAGTAAATAATTATCTTGTTTTTATTTATCTTTCCTAAATACATGTATAATTCACATTTATTTTGATGTTTAATGTTAGAAATGTTTTGAATCTTTATTTAGAAATTTGGTGATATTTTTGAGACCAGAAATATCCCATAGCGACTTAACTCTTTTTATATCAATTGCCTATGGTAAAATTGTTTTGTTTCATATGAAGTTTCATTTAAAGTCACAGTTTATGACTTAAAGTCACATGATGCTAAATGAGGACTTACTGTACTTCATCTTTGCATATATTTGTGGCTTTTCATATCCATCAGTAATATTTCATAATTTTCTCTATAAAGGCTTGTGTATGTTTTATTAGTTTTATTCTAGATATCTTAATTTTATTATTTTTAAAGCTATTGTAAATTCAGTTTTTAAAATTAGAATCCATAACCATAGCAGTAGGCAGCAGTCAATTAATAACCACACTCCTTACAAGGTAATTAGATGTTTACAATTCTGTTCCTCTAGTACATTATAAACTCTCTGGGAGGCATACAAGTTGTAGGTTTCAATAAATGTCAGACGATTGGATGAATGACTGAATGACTATATTTCAATTACTCTGCCTGTATATCATTAGGACCACCTCCTAGGTGGTCCATTTCCCTCTGCTGTTGCCTAATCTATCAAATGAGGTTGGTGAGAAATTGAAGCTCTCGGTCTGTGACAGGATATAGATTCTCTTTCCTCTGCAGCATGGACTTGACTGTCTAAACTAGAGAGTAGTATATGGGTCTCTTTCCCAACACTTAGGATTTACTGTTCGAACCTGTATCAGGTCTCCGGTTCTGCAGTATTAATAGTAACTGCTGCCTTGATGGATTCCTTATTCTGACTTACACTTTCTAGAGATAAACATGTTTAGAAGTGGCCACAGTGCCAAGAAAGGACAAGCTGTGAAACAGAAATGATCTAAATCTTCAGATGTTTCTCCAAATTTTTTCCACGAATGGATTGTTTCCAGATTTATTTTGCACTGGCTCTGTTGCAAGTAACCTCTGGGGAGGTCTGTCTACTTGTCAGGTAAAGCTTTTTGACTCATGAATTCTCCTTCCAGAACAAAGATAATATTAACAAATGAAAAAAAAAATAGTGGAAAGGGATTTGAATTTGCAATTTAAATAAAATTGCAAGAACATGCATTGATTTATTCTGAATGTTCTTTCAAGGTTGGACAAAAACCTTCTCAAGTTCGAGGATTTTGATTTTTATGGGGCATTTATATTATGAATAAAATATTCCTTGGTGTACTGGTAATAATACAGCCAGTTTGTAAAGAGACTACTTATCAAGATCTTACAGTGCTTTTTTTTTTTCCTTTTTTTGTTTTTTAAGCCTTTTGTTTTTCTGCTCAACATTCCCTGTCTCAGGAAGGTCAAGTTGTCAGATGTCACTACATTTTTGTAGTCTATATCACTTGGACTCAGTGTTTTTCACTAATTCTGTTCCAGATGAATTTAATCTGTATATTCCTCATTTTATTCTTCCTTTTCATTGCAAGAGATAATTAAAAGTGCTCTGATGCAGATAAGAAAAGGCAGTCACAGTACAAAAATTCTCCCCCCAAATGAATATTTTCTTCTTAACTAAGATGGGAAGGAAAAATATTAATGTAGTCATGGTATGTGAGCCTGACGCTAAGGATGTCTCTATTTTATTTAAATAGCCCAAGGAGAAGAATCAACTTCTTGTGGGAAATAATAAAATGATTTTTAACCACAGTGATAACAATCTTAATATCAATGCCACCATAATAAAAAGAATAACAAGTAATATTGGGTACATATATTCCAGGAGCTGTCTACATTATCTCACTTAATACTCACAAATCTCTTTTAGACAGATATTTTTATCATCATTTTACAGATGAGAGACTAAGACATAAAAAAAAAGAAATTGTCTTCCTAAGATCACATAGCTAGAAATCAGTGATTTGGGATATCAAACTTATGCCTTTCTCACTTTCAAGCCAAGACTTTTAATTACTACACTACATTTGTTTTGCTCAGTATAAGAGTGGTAAGACTATGTAGAAAAGTAACACAAAAATATTACTATCTATTGACATCATGGATGAAACAGAAGATCATATAAATCATATTTATTTCTGTAAAATAATTAGAACAATTTGGATTCATTTAACCTTTACATATTGCAGAGACTGAAATTCAATTGCATATTAAGCACAAGATAGAATACATTTGGATGTCATTATGGCTAGGTTGGAATTTTCCATTAAGGGTGTCCTGAAACCCACTGAGAAAGGGTATCCTGTGTATTAATTACAAATATCATTTGCAATTTTTTTGACCAGTGTGCTTTTTTCAGGATTCACCCACCTTTTCATTCTCTTTCTTTCCTTCCCTCATTCCCTCCTGCCACCCTCTCTTGTTCTTTCTTTCTTTCCATCCTTTCATTCTTCTTTCCTTCCTTCCTTCTTTCTTTCTTTTCCCTCTTTCTTTCTCTCTTTTTTAAATAACTATGGCTATTGTAGATGTATCTTCCAAAGGACTGTTATTCTGGTTATTAAGGCTGTGCTCTAAAGGGATGTGATCCTACTCTTGATCTACTAGACGCATATTCTTTACGGTGTGTGAAATTAAGCACTTATTGTTCTCCTGCTTGTCTCTTTCTATGTTTACTATTTTTAAACCTTTTCATGTTTGCTATTCATAAGCTTTTCACTTACTGAGCTGGCTGGGTTGTGTCCTGAGCTAGATGCCTGCCTCATCCTGACTCCTTTGGAGGGCTTAAAATAAAGTACATGGTCAAATGCAGCCACGCAACAAGGGATCAGTGTGTCTAGAGTGCAGGAACTATCCGCTAAGAACCTCGTCTTTTTTTCTCTGCCCTCCATCTCCCTGGGAAGATTGTTTACTATAGCTGAGAAAAATGTTTCAGGCAGAGAAAGTTGATTTAATGAAAAGGTTTAACACAAATCTTCCCTTTGGTAGGATTAGTTGCACTTGTAACATGGGCAGGAAAGTCACCCTGAAATTGGTAGAAGGGCCCAGATAAGGAGAGGAAAACTCAGTTTTCAACTGAGTAACTGAAAAAGATACCCCAGTTATAAATCATGCTTAGAAGAATTTTCAAAATAGGCAAATAATTTTAGCAGGTGTTTCAAGGTAGGATTTAGTGGTTCATTCTAGTTACAGACTTAATCACGGGGATGCTGAGAATTCAAAGCCATCTTTCTCTATTTGGTTAGCTTCAGTTGCTTTGCTAAGTATAGTTCTCAGAAATCAACACAGTCATCACATCCGATGTTCAATATTAAAGGAAGACAATGAATACTGAAATGTATATGTATATGCTACTTTGGGGCCAGAATTTCTATGAGTTATCAACAGTTTAATGTAAGTTCTGAATTTCTGAAGTCAATTTGCAATGCTTTGGGGGATCAGCCTGTCTTTTAGCATCAAGCAAAAATTAGAATGTTGGCTAATACTTCCACGGTTAAACAAAATACCCATTCTATAATTTTGTTTTGCTCAAGGAATAGGCAACCATATTCTTGATAGAAAATCCTCAATTTGTCAGAAATGCTTCATAAAGAATAAACAATCATCATTCCATTTTCAGGCTCTTATCATATTAAATATATAATTTAAAACAAAAGGAAAGATATTTTTAAAGCTCAAATAATTAAAAAACAAAATTTTTGTCTCTTGTAAATTGCTTGCCAGAATTAATAAAAAATAGAAAAATGAAGACTAGGAAATTGATTCACGTGGTGCCAGGGATGAAAAATTGTATGATATCAAAAGTGTGATGATCTATCCAAATGTTTCTTTCTGCATCTCATTTTTAAAATATCTCTGCCTAATTGAAAATGAATTTTTATAAAAGTGTTATTTCTGAAATTATTATTGTGATTTCTTCAAAAAAATATTCACTTCCAAATATTCTGATTTCTCTTAAGGTTGAGTTATAAGGATGTGGCCTCAGGACCCTAGTCTCAGGAGGTTGTACCTCTGTGGGGCCCTTGAAACTGAGAGAGGAAGGTAGAAGGACTTAACCTGCCTCCGCTTTCTTCTCAAGTCTTTGGGTTAGAAGTTTGCATGACCACCAAGGTCTGCTATTTTCTTTTTTGTTCTGAGTTCTTAGACTTCTTTGGCTAATATAGCTTTCATTTGTAATTTGATAGTAAAAGAGATTCTATAAGCGTTAAGGGTAACTTGCTTTAACGTCTAATATGCCTCCTTTAATATGAGCTTCCTGATGTTTACCCTGATTTTTTCCCTTGTGTACTCATACATCTCTTATTTTATTTTCTTATAGAATATGTAATGGAACTCACACATGCTCTAAAACTCAGGAATATAATATCCAGTTGACAAGAACAGTAAGAAAGACTTGCAGATCTAGACTACATTCATTTTATTAAGATTTTTTTTCACTTTCAAAAACATCATCAGCTATTTAATTTTTGCAGAATTCACAATGTTGAGCTGTAAACATTCCTGTCTTTTGCATTGCAAACCAGTGAATTTTTAATCATATATATATATATACATATATATATAAACACACACACACACAGAGGCCACAAAACAAATACAAGCATTTGTGTTATGGCCCATGTTAATCTTTAATTTGCTTCTTAAAAACAGAAATAATAACCCAAATGAATTTTTTTAATTACTGTCATTAAGCATTGAAATGTTCAATTATTTACAGTTTTCTGGACTATTTAGGTGATCAGCAAGTGTGCATTTTTAATTATTCTGCAAAAGGTTTATTAAATTTGAAAGAAGTATCCAACTTGACATACATCATACAGTCTATTTCAGCCTCATTACCTGAACTATTAGATTGCAAGTAAAGAATATTTAAATACCTATTTATTATCTAATTGCTAAGGAAGCCTTATAAATTTAAGTTGCTGGGTCACTGAAAAAAAATAAAATAAATTGAGAAGCAACTGAATGATTGATTCATCTCCTCCAGGGGAAAAAAATAAAACATAAATGTGTCAAATCCAGTTACAGAGAATTGATGTTTTATGTAACTCCTTTTGAAGTAGAAATTAAATTTCCTTAAAAGGTTATATTAAAAAGGAGATGGGATGGAACCATGAACCAACACACCATTACTCTAATAAATCTGGGGGAAAATACATTTTTGAAAACTTTTCTGAAGTGTGATATTAAATTGATTTATTCAGTCCTAAGCAGTAATTATGGAATGTGCTTATCTAGAAACCCTCTGCTTCTATTGATCCTCATGTCTTCTGATGAAAAGCTCATAATTCATTACATTCTTGAAGGTTGGAATTGTTAGAATTATTTATGATCCATGGTCCTAGGTGCTGGTAACTAAGGTAGTTGGAGTGATAATTTTAACAATGTAGCACACTGGCTGTTTTCCGGAGCCAAATGAGTAGTTGATAAATCTAGGCAGTGTGTATACAAAAAGTGCAGGTTTCTTATGGTATTTGAGAGAGACATTATTGTGTCTGGAAACTAAGAAATAAGTAAGAATTTTATTTTTGATTTTGTTTTTGTTTTGATATGGGGTCTTGCTCTGTTGCCCAGGGTAGAGGGCAGTGGCAAGATCATAGCTCACTGTGGCCTCAAACTCCTGGGTTCAAGTGATCATCCCTCCTCAGGCTCCTCAGTCTCTGGGATTTCAGGTGTGAGCTATCATGCTCAGCATAAGAATGTTAGATTTTTAGGTCCAGTTTTCCTCTGGGGTACTTTATCTATTAAGGAAGAATAACCCTCATTGTATCTGCTTACTTAAATTTTTTAAATACCCTGAACTTGGCTGGGTGCAGTGGCTCATGCCTGTAATCCCAGCACTTTGGGAGCCCTGAGGCAGGAGGATTGGTTGAGGCCAGGGGTTCCAGCCCAACCTTAGCAAAATAGCAAGGCCCCATCTCTACAAAGAATAGAAAATATAGCCACAGGTGGTGGTACATGCCTGTAATCCCACCCAGCTACTTAGGAGGCTGATACAGGAGGATCGCTTGAGCCCAGGAGCTGGAGGTTGCAGTAAGCTGTGATCCTGCCACTGTACTCAAGCAAGAGAACAAGCCTGTCTCAAAAACAAACAAACAAACCCCTGAAATTATAGTCCTCTGGAAATACAGTTCTATAGATTTCTGTTCCTATGTGCCTTGGGCAGGCATATAGCATTTTCCTAGTCAAATTCCTGTTTTCTGTGGCCATACACTAGATTTAAATCTAGACTAGCCGCTGCTCTTCATTTTAGAATTAGCATTGCATCTTGCAATCACCCTCAAATCTGCTCCTCCTCCCCCGTGTCCTGTTTCTGCTGATGGCACCCAAATCTGTCCAGTTACCTAGCACTAAACCACAGACTCTTCTGTGACTCTTTCTGCTCTCTGATCTCTTTTTCCCAATTAGTCACAGTGTCCCATTGGGTCTGACTCCACATGTGTCCCCCATCTGTTCTTTCTTTCTATTTCCATGGTCACTACCTTGTTTTGGGACTTTCTTATATCTCGTTTGGACAATAACAGTCTTCTAAATGTGTTCTCTCCCTGCTTGCATCCTCTTCCTCAGCCAATCCTTCCTACTGCCAAATCAATCTTCCTGAAGCACAGCTCTAATTATGTCATTATCTAGCTAAAAAAACATTGAGTGGCTCCCCTTTGACTCATAAATTAAATTTAATTTTTCCACTTGGAGACCGTGATTTTGGGCAATTTTAACACACCAACCTCACTTTCAAACTTTTCCAACCATTACTCCACTACTTGGTCTTGCCAACAAAAGCAGTAGTTCCCATGTTTTGGGATTTCATGCACATTATTATTATTATTTTAGTTTAGGGCTTTGGACATGTCCTTAATAAATAAGATCAATAAAATATCAAGATAGACAAAAATGTCATCTATAATTATGTCACAATTATTTTATAAAATAAAAATGTCTTAAATTAAAAAAAATAGATTTCAAATAGAAAAAAATATGTTTTTAAAATGAACCAATTTGTCTTTATAAGACATTAACAATCTCGTACTTATTTTTCTCATATTGCTAAGAACCTATGAATAAGTACCATAACCGTGTATAAACCACAGGACCAGATTACTTAACAAACACATAGGGTTCTTTCCAGTCTTAGGTGATGTTCTTCCACATGTTCGAAGTTTTTCAAGGGCAAGGACTACGTCCCATTCTTCTTTGGGTTGCCAGAGCCCCATGCACTTGAGACAACCTTGACAACTTCCTCGGCACAGCGGCTGGCTAGGCATACTAGGTACGCAGTTATTGAATGAGCTGAATCACATATTGTTCCTAAGAGTGTTTTACTATGAATGGTCCTCTGGATCCTTTGGATTTATCCTTGGATAAATATGGGTCCATATCTGTACGCTTCACTCAGCTATGAATAAGAAACAAGAGCTGGGAGAGCACTAAATTCCTGTTCCAAGTGCCTGTTTCATGCCATGGGCTTGATTGTTTTGAGAGTCCAGTCATTTTGTACTACTGAGATGGAGATTCATAGTTAGAGAACACACGTTTTTAAAATGATTAGGACACATCATTTCCAAGAGAAGATAATATTTGAAATTAGTATCGTTCTGGAAAAATCAAAAATGTTAGAAATTGAGGACCCACAAAGTTTTCTGTAAAGAGACAGATAGTAATATTTTAGGCATTGCGGGCCACATGATCTTGGTTGCAACTACTCGCTTGGTTGTTGTAGAGGGAATGCAGCCATAGGAAATACGTAAATGGATGGGCAAGGCTATGTTCCAAAAAAATTTTACTTCGGGATGCTGAAATTTGAATTTCACGTAATTTTTTACATGTTGTGAAATATTATTCTTAGTTTAAATGTTTCTTAACCATTCTTAGCTCATGGACTATGCAAAAGCAATCATCACGCCACATTTGGCACATGGGTTATAGACTGCCAATACCAGTTATAGATGTAGCACTAGCTTAGACAGTTAAATACATGGATGCTAATAAAAAAAAGCCTTAAATAAAGATATTTTGATTTCAATATAATCATTTTAAATTGGAGGGTTTACCCTTGTTCTTAGATACCGGTGTTACAACTGGATATTTCTCTATCTGTAACTATTTCTGAAATGGTTCTTAAATACAAAAACTCCATTCAGAAATCTACTGTCTACAGGGTAGAGTAGAAGGAAATTGATTTTCTCCTTCTGAATCAGTATTTAGATATTGATTTGTTTTTTGTGGACTAGGGTATTAGGTAAAGTGGAGGATCTGGAAGGACTAACTTGGGCTATAGGGGAAAGCTTTGTCTTAAATTATGCTTTGAGTTTGTTTAGTTGTGTGTTTTATATTCAAAGACTCTCAAGTGATTTGATAGCCCATCTCAAAAAAAAAAACACAAACAAACAAACAATACTGTACCTAGATTTTAAGTATTCAGCACAGTAAAGGAAATTGACAAGAATTTCTATTACATTTTTTTAGGGAAAAACAGCTGTGTTTTCCTTTCCAGCTGACTTTCCAAACTTTTTAAAGGTAAGTTTTCAGGCAGTAATTTATCTTTTTATTTATCCTTCTTCTGACAATGTTTTCCTTGGGGTCTTCTCATCCCATCTTAGGTGTGCAGATCTAATTCGGCCTTGAAATATTAATTTAGTCTCTGGTGGAAGGATAAATTCTCATGCCTCAAGGATATCTGTAAAAGTGCATGCACAAAATGTGAACCTCTTTACTTTCCTGTAGGGTTCAGCTGTTGGTGCTTCTCAATTCTTAGATGCTAAAAGAACCCTTCTCTTTGGTTGTAGATTATGGTTCAGGTTCACATTTCTCTATCATTAAATGTTTAAATCCTTAGGCTATTTAAAACCCTTTGTGAGCTAATTGATATTGCAGAACACCTATGTTTAATAAAACAAGCAGCAGGTTGCATAAGGAAAAGAAGCCACCTCATTCATATTTTCTCAGGTTTTTTCTGCAATACTTTCCCTTCCATCACAACTTTTCTCTAAAGCTTTCTTTTTGTCTAAATTTGTGCATGAGGAGCAGCATCCTTGAATTTCTGCTTTTTCAAGAAATGTTGAGAAAATCCAAGTTCCAAAAGTACCACCTAACTCGATATAGAAAGGAATAGATTCAAATATAAGCAAACTCAGGAGCATCCCATTGACTGAATGTTCTGACATGTACTACAACTACTTATATTTGAATAGCATGTATCTTTTTGAAAATATATTTTAAAATATATTTTAGAGAGTGTGTGATGTAGAAAACACTGGCATGAGACAGACTTGATTAGCACTTCAGATTGCACTAATTATTAATCTGTTTATTCTTTCAACATTTATTGAGTCCATGATTTGAGCCAGGCATTTTGCAGGCTCTGAATAATGCAAAAATGCATGAGAGGAAGGCTCTGCTTGTAAAGAGTGCGTCATGTAGGCATCACAGTGGATAAGATAAGAGGACTTGCTCTGGACTAAAATTGTTTGAGCTTGAATTCCAAGTTTAGCCAGATATTAGTTTTGTAATCCTGGGATATTATTTAACTTCCCAACACCTGAGTTTCCTCATCTGTTAATTGATGAAAACAGCACTCTGAAAAATATAGAGTGATCTGAGGAATAAATAAGATGATAGATGAAATGTACTTATTATAGTCCTCATCATAGAGTAAGTCCTGAATTAGTGCTTATTCTTTCTATGATAATTATTATTACTATTTTTCGTGTTAAGAAAGAACAGTAACAATAGAAGCACCTAACTTAGTTTGCAGCTTGGGTTGAGAAGGTATTTGGGAAAGGTTTTTGGGAGGAGATGATACCTAGGTTGGGTCCTAAGTAATTGGACTTTGAACAAGTCACTTAAGTTCTTCATCTGTTGAGACTGGGCTAATGAGTCCCATATTGCCACATATTGCACAAATCAATGCTTATTTCCCTTTCTCCTCCTTCCCTTGATCCTCACAACAATTTAATGACTATGGCCTATACCTGCACAGATGTGATTTCTCCACATTGTCCACTTTTCTGGTTAAATTCTAAAAGTTTTTCTTTAAGTTTCCTGTGCACACATGTAGGAAGCAGGATTGAAAAGGAATTGCAAAATAAACTGGAAATGAAACTTTTAATAAAACCAATAGGCTGTTTTCAAGTTTAAATACTATTCAAAAATTCTAGGGTCTCATGAAGATCAATAGCCTAGAGAGGCAAACGTGTAATTTCGGATAACAGACAGAACACAGGTTATAACAGCTCTTGATAACTATCAGCATGCAGATTACCCAAAAGGACGCTGTAGAAATCAAACACGCACAATGAATTTTTTCATCAGGACACAGCTCTGGACGAGGTACAAGGTCCTCCTCAAATGTGCACAAATGACAAGAGATTGGCTTTACAATTGAACATCCTGGATTCCTCATTCATATGGGCGAATGCTATTTTTGTCTACTGGAAATGATAGAAGGATACTTCCCACTGGGAGAGGTGAGATGAGTCTCAATGAAACCTGTAATTCGTGTGATTATAGCCACTGCAGATGAAAGAATCTGATTTGCCAAAAACCTAATAATAGACAAGACTATGGGGGCAAAATAGCAATCAGAGATTAGTCAAACATTTTCTACATTTATTGAGAAAAATCTGTGTTTCTTTGATTTCTTCTCAGAGCCTTGCAGAGAAGCCAACGTTTCCCCTCAGTCTAGGATGCCCACCCTTCATGCTCAGGCACATAGTTGCGTAGATACGGTTCTCACTTCCAAAGGCTGATTGTGTTGATACCTCTGACAAAGCTGCTTTCTAGTCTCAGTTTGTCTCAGATTCAAATTTATTTTCTTTAACTTGATTAGCTGCTCTTAGCTACTTTTTCCTTTTTCCTGAGCACCTACGTGAGAGGACAATTTACCTCTTTGGTTTCAGTGATCTCATCCGTAAAACAGATGCCCAAGATTTTTTTTCAAGCTAACATCCTATGGTTCTTTTTTGCAATTTTCAAAGTAGCATTGGACATAGATTTCATCTTTACGCCAAAAGCTAATTGGTCCCCAAAACACCAAAAAGGCCAAAAAATTATTTTATCCTAAATTTAAATATTTTTTTTCTATAACAGAACAGTTAGTACAAGGGCATCTGTAGGTTCTCACAATAACTGTTGGTAGTTAGTTTAAGGTGAGGCAGCAGGACTTATTTTTGGAGAACCAATTGTAAATGATTCATTTTGAGATTAAAAAATAATAATAATGTATTATTTTTAATACTAATGACTTGTAAAGAAAGTGTAATGAGCAAAATTCCACAAGTTCTTATTTTTAGAATAGCTTGGAAAAGGTCCCAGAAATTCAGGTGACTATTTGCTACTGTAATATCTCATAGGCTATGTTTTCATGTTTGATAAAAACATTAAACTCTTTATATTTTAGCTGTGACATTTATTCTTTTTCTGTTTTTCTTTGTCTTCTCTCTCTCCCTTTTTAAAAATTAAATTATTCCATTCCATTTCTCTGTTTTTTTTCTAATTTCAATTTCAGTTCTCCTAGTCATAGAGTTTTCTTTCTCTCTAAAACATATCGCAAACAGAATCTTTTTAAAATATACTTTCTTTAGCATAAGACTCTAAGAATGCTTTTATCTTGTTCTTTTTCCTGGAATCTTAAAAAAAAAATCAACCACAAAAGTAACAAAAACTGTTATCATGGCTTTTTGCAGGTAAAATTTATCTCAATATCTTCATTCATTAGCATTTGTTGTCCAAATATGTTTTCTTAAAAGCCACTTAAATACTTTTAGTCTACAAGAGTTGTTTAAAATGTATGTTAGAGAAGACTTTATCGAACTGCTGGTGTATGTCAGACCATCTTTTAGATTGACAAAGTTACATTCGTTATTACATGTATGATTAAACTTTTTTGAGATGGGAATTGTTAACTTCATTTTACAGGAGAACAATAAGATAGTATTATGCCCAGGGTGAAGTTACAGTTAACTGACAGTGGTTGAAATAGTGCAGAGGTTTAATTTAAAACGTAGGTGTAGAGAATCCCAAAACACATCATCTGTCCCTTAGCACCATTGATCCTACATGCCCAGGTATATTAATGTCAGCGGGGAAGGAGTTCTTAAAGCAAAACATTTACAGTGACTAAAAATCACATTTTGACAGTTTAAAAACTTCCTTTGGCCCTTCTCTGTTATCAGAGGTGATTCATTTTTGGAACAAAGAACTGCCAACCAATTAATAAAGCATCACAAGGAGATGGTGGCACTGGTGAAGCTCTGGTTATGGTTTTGATTGTAGCAGGGCTCAGGGGCTATATCTTCACAAGATGAACATTTACACTTTTCTGAGGCATGCACATCTATTATTGGATTATTAAACTGCCAGCAAACATTCTACTCCCTCTCCTTATCTTCTAACAGGATTATTTTACTAATCCAATTATAACTCTAGCTGGAACTGTACCTTCCTCCAGATTGCAATATATTTATAGTAATCATCTACCACCTACTAAGAACTAAAACTCTTCCTCTTC
This sequence comes from Lepilemur ruficaudatus, assembly GCA_963574885.1. Lineage (NCBI taxonomy): Eukaryota > Metazoa > Chordata > Mammalia > Primates > Lepilemuridae > Lepilemur > Lepilemur ruficaudatus. Next base: position 16,590 of record CAUYRT010030890.1, read on the forward strand.
CTCAGCTACATAGATTTTATTAAGTTTTATGTTCTGTAATTTGTAAAATGAACACCACTGCTATTTTTTAAATAAAGACATAATATTACGTTTTAATGTTTCATTATTTGTCTTTTAAAACTCTGTCCTGTAATCCCTCCGGAAGCAAAGCCAATTACTACATTTGGGCATATGAACCCAAAGTCTCTTAGAAAATATATAGGATTTTCCGGTAGCTAGGGCTATGGTGGAAAGATACAAGAGGAAGCAGAGTGAGATCTCCAAAGAAGACATGTAAGATGTTGTTTTTACACAAACCAATATGGAAGATCTGTGGCTTCTCCTTCAAAGCATTGATGGTTTCCCTTCATATATCAGTGAAATGAATACAAAGTATGGTCTGTGTTGTTGGCTCTGGCTTTGCTAAGAGAAGAAATCTGCAGCCCTGTGCATTAAGTGGACTCTGAATTAGCGCTTGCTTAGATGAACAGCATGAAGAATTTGGATGAGGCCCCTTCACCAAGTTTTAGTGCTGTCTGTATCTGGTTAGTGTAGGTTTTTAAACTTTCCCCCCCAAGACTCAGTCTGGGATTACAGAGATCTATGAAGTAAAAATCATCATAAGTATCCGAATGTTTGCCCCAGAGAGTTTATCCAATTCTCCACTTTTTCCAGCCCCTGCTTTCCAACTGTTTGCTCCTTACTTTCTGACACACAGTTAGTTACATTTGTTTTCTCACCCTCCTGGCTTCACCTCAAGGCTCCTTCCTCCCACTCTACCCAAATTTGGACAATCGGTTACTCATAACCGGATTATTACAGACTAGGAAACCTCATAGGGTACTGAGGAACAGATGTTTTTACTTCATTTTATTTATTGACCATGGTACATGTTGGCCCTGGATCAGTGAAGTGATAAAATTATAAAATTCCCTGCAGGAGGATTTGATCAGAATCATACAGATAGCCTCATGTGTTTGCAAGTAATGAATATATATTTTTATTTTGCAGTGCACAATCATCCCACAGAATTTCAGGAAGGAAACTCCAACTCTGGCTGAATTAAAAAAAAAAAAGAGGATAGTTCACAGCAGCTAACAGAGGGTATCAGCCAATGTAAAGTACAGAATTATCATATCACTGTGCAACCTCTTTTGAAAAAAAGAGTAATTTTTTACCAAAAGGAAAAAAAACCCCAAATTCTTCTCAACTTAAAGAGACATATTCCCCAGATTGTAAGGGGGGTAATTTTATTAGAATCATGCTGCAATATAATCAGATGAAGAACAAACCAGCACTTTATTTTCTGTAAACAGGTATGAAAAATGCCTGAAATTTTAAAAATTTGATCTTAGATCCAAAAACATATACACAGTTTCTTGAAATATATGGTTTCTTGAGCTATGCATACACACATTTCAAGAAACCATATGTGCATTTAATATTCTTATATTAAAATTGTCTTATAGATACAAGAAGTCTGAGACAAAATTAAGCAATGTCCCTCAACTTTATAGTTTAAAAGATAAAGAATTATGTTGATATTTTAAAATTACAATCAGAATTTGAACTCAGGTCTGTAAAACCCCAAAGCCTATGAACGATCTTTCCACTGTGCCATGGCTTCCTAAGAAAAAAGTTTTAATGGATAATCTGTCAGAACTTTCCAGATAGTTAAGACATTTGATGAAAAAAACAGGCCATCAAATCTTGGTTATGAAAGTCACCTCCAAAAATTAGCACAGATTCATCTTCAGTGAGCCAACAAAAGGGCTCCCAAAAGTACTGGTATACTTAATAAAGAAGGAAGGTCCAAAATGGCAAAATGACAAAGTAGGTTTGGAATCTTCTAAGCTGGTTGAATAACCTCAAATGCTTAAGCTATTTTACCCAAAATGAAATGCAGAGATGTTTGCTTTCCCTTGAAATGAAATGTTCTTAATTGATATCCTTTCATATTATTTAATTTCATGTTACTAAAGTTAATAATAACAACAACAGTAATAATAATGATACTTTGGCCCTCTGTGCAACATAGATGGAGAGAAATATGTAAGCTTCTCCAGAACGATTTGAAATCATTAGATTTTGGGCACAGAAGCAGTCTCCAATACAGCCCAGGAGCAGATGGTAATAATAAAATCAGTTTCCTGAATTGGTTGCATATAATTTCAGATCAGAAATCATTACTGTTCTGAGGGCAATAGGAAAGATATTTTGTAAGCTTTGCATATTAAACTTAGAAGTCAGTACTGCAAACTTCTACTTCATTGTTCCACTTGGCCAACGTTAATTGATACTCGGAATAGAACTGTCTCATTTCGCTCTCATCATAGAAATGCCCTGGTCTCAGCACAGTGATACAAAGGACTGTATAACAACTCCAGAGTCTTTGAAAAGATCATACACATCTTTACTGAAGACTTCTTTAAGGGAGCATCTAAGGGAAGTTACACCACACAGCACAAAGCAAAACGTCCTGAAAATCCTTTATATGTAGTAACCTCCCCAGCGTTCTATCCACCATGAAGCAGCTGTCTTACAGGGCACAACTCTGTTAACTACAATCCCCAATCTGCATGCCAGGCGCTGCTTATCACACTCTGTAGAGATGGCAGGTCCTTTAATCCTTTCAATGTTGCCTAAAAATAACATCACTGAGCTACGGATGACCCATGGGACGATCTTCCTCTTTGCACTTTTTTTTTTTAATTTCATAATTGTGTACTTAGTATAGCTCCTTTTTAATGGGACTAGATTACCAGACTAGGAAGTATTTCCCTTATTTTTTTTTCTTTTGTAATTCTATCCCTTTGTTCCTTACCTTGTTCAACATCCTAACATCTCAGACCATTAACTTGATCCCTCAAGACATGTGTTTATGAGCATGAACTCTTAACTCTGCAACATAGGCAATCTGGCTCTGTTAATGATATTATCAGCAAGGAGAAACTCATTTAATGACCTATGTGGGAACCATACTTTCAATCACATGGACATTCTGAGCAATAAAAATTGAAGGTTGTATCTAGGTGTGTGAACAAAAGATGCACAGAGTTTTAGGTATCTGTGTGTGTAACTGAAGCCATTGTACTTCATTTCAGGATCCTGTATTTCAGAATGATTCTTACCCTGAAAAACGCCCAGGTATTCTACATTGACTCTTGCCTTCATAAAAAAAAGGCATGTACTGTGGAATACAAGGACAGTTGTACAAAAGTAATACATGGCAAGTAGTCCCATTACTAAATATCACTGGCCATTTTCCTAGCCACATAACAAATAGCATGTGCTACCTTTTTAAAAACCATTGATCCAATAATAGGTAGGATTTCATGAAAATATAAAAAAATATGAGGTTATTAACAAAACAATATCATTACCATTGTTGAATTTATTTGTAGAGATGTTTGAGAACTCTTACAGGGCACACAGCAGTACTGAAAAGATCTCAGTTGTTCACATTCATCTTCCTCTTCTCTTTTTCCTAAAACCTTTTTTGTTTGCTTGTTTTAGGGTGGGTAAAGGCACAGTCTTCAGTTTATGAATTAATAGAGAGAAAAGAAGCTATAAACCCACAGATACATAGCTAAAGAGGATTGTTAAGAGCCTCCTAACCCCTTCAAATAACAGAAGAGAGATAAAGTTGAGAACAGTGAAATAATTTACTCGTGGTCAAACAATGGGGCAGGGACTGTCTTCTGCCCTCATTACCAAGGCACCGATACCTCGAGTGTTCCAGGTACTGAATACGCACTGTGCAAATGTTAGTTCAGGGAATAAACTGTTGAATAAATTTGTTAATGCTAGTACTCTGAATTCCCTACTTCCATGTATTTTTCCCTGTTCCAGTTCACTGTAACACAGTTTCATTTGGGTTGTGGTCCTCTTTCAATCCTCCCTGGCAATGAAGGGAATGGTCATAAGGGTGACCTGAATAGCTAACGGTCAGTGTAAGGTATTAGGCAACATGATGGAATCTGAGGCACAAGGGTAGAAAAACTATGTTCCTGATAAATGACCAGAAACTATTTGAGATTCACAGACTTGCTAAACTAGACACTGGAGTAAAGAGTTTAAAA
>CAUYRT010030895.1:0-26023 GCA_963574885.1 Lepilemur ruficaudatus
AAAAAAAAAAAAATTAAAAAAAAGCCCTTAGAGCAGTACCTTGCCCAAACTAAGTGCTTAATAAATCTTAGCAATAACAATGTGATACTACTGTATCATTATTATGTTCTACTTTTTAAAATGTGATTTTAAGAAATATAGGCTAAAATAAAAAACCTTCAATTCAAGTTCTTTGAATAATTATATATGAACCACAATAACTATAACTGTATATCACACATATGCCTTCACTGAAGCTTCTTTTCTCAAACTATTCCTTCCACAAAGGAAAAGAGGGTTTTTCACAGCCAGAAGCTGACACTTAGCAACTACCTCTGGCCAAAGGAAACAGAGAAGAAAAGCATTTAACACAACCATCACTTGGCACCAAGGCAGAAGCCAAGAAAACCCTTATTAGGAAAAGGCCCTTGGCAAAGAACAGTGCTGTCCTGCTCTTATTTTCAGCTCCATCTGTATGTCCTGAATTGGTGTATCTCAGCCACCACCACCATCATAATGTCATGCCGCTCAGTGTGCTGCCCGGCTCAGTAGCTGCCACAGGACATGATCTCCTCAGGTCCCTTGGTCATTTTTAATACAATTTTATGAAATCCACAGACAAGGGAATCTTGAAGTATTAATATAATATGCATCTGAGTATGGAGAAACCAGAATTGAAAAATATATTAATGCAGATTGAACATAAATTTATTAAGGACCCCCAGTACACCAAAGAATGTGCCAAGAAATTTAATACATTATATTACTTAAAGCTCACAACTGCCCTCTGAGATATGTAACATTATTCCCATTTTTCAAGTCAAAGAGTATGCTCAAAAAATCAAGTGATTTCTACAGGGACATGTACTAACTATGAGTACAGCCAGAATTCAAATCTAAATTTCAGAACTTTTAAGACTGATGGTAACGTGTGAAACTATGGACCATAAAATGAAAAAATAGATCAGACCCCAAATAATCATTTTGTCTGTCTATGGTTGGGTTATTCCAGTGAACATGGTCTTTGCTATTTTTGAAGATCGGATAATCTTCTGAAACTTCCCTCAGGGTACATAAAACGGGAAAAACAATATATACTTGGGCAAAATATGATTTGCAATTCTCTCAAGCTTTTAACATGCAGAATGTTTTATAATAAGCAAAGGAAAGAAATGTTTTAGTCATGATTTTCTTTAATTCAAAGTATCTATCTTTGAAAATCTAAAAGATAGCTGTATACATGGTAAGCTTCCATTTTCCTTTCTTTTTTTTTTAGTATTTTAACCTGCAACTAACAAGTATAACACTGAAGATAATTTATATTGAAGGATCTAAATGCCTTTCTACAACTTTTCCTGCAGGCTTACTATTTGAGAGGATTACCCAATAGCAGCTGTTTTCTACAACGAACCATCTGTTTCTCCCTTTTGGGTTCCCTGGCCCCAGCACAGCTACACTTAATATGGTGAAAGATTCAGGGCAAATCTCTGTTTGTCTCCCTCCCTAGATGTCCAACACTTGAACTTAAGGAAATCAAGTTAAAATCATGCCTGGAAGTAGAAAGATATTAAACAGATAGGCATACAGCCCAAGATGTGCAAAAACTCAGCCCTTTGCCCCATTTTCCTGGTGGGGCTGAAATCTATCTTTAGGAGCCTCTGGTTCTTCCCTCTGGCACACCCAAGATCCATATTCTTCCAATTTATTTCAAACACTTATCCTTTTTCCTCAAACCCTGGGTCAGAATACAACCATAACAATTAACAAAACTTCAGTGGTGACAGGTGACATCTGAGAGGCATTTGCCACATCACAGGCACTGTGAAAAAAGCCCTTTCCCTGCAAGAGCTGCCTTCCGCCAGTTACCGATGGAGAAAGGGAATCTTACTGAGGCAAACTTGGCTTGGCCAAAGTCATGCATCTAGTAAGCAGAGGACTTTAGTACTCAGTTAAGCACTCAGGCTACTCAGGTCTTCATAGCCTGAGTGCTTAACTATTAGGCAATACTTTTCAGGAGAGAGACAGGGATAGAATAAGAATGTAGAAGCAGAGCTCCATGGGAGCTGGCACTGTGTCTGGTCAAATTACTACGCCCTGTACCGAATGCCCAGCGTGTGATAGGTGCTGAATGAATATCATTAGATGAATGAATGAATGAATGAATGAGTGAATAAATAAAATAACACCGCAATAAGGAGAGTGACCAAGAATCTGTTCTTAATCTAACCACCTGGACCCAGGCAGGAGCTGTTTACTCAGCATTCTGTGAGCGTGTATCTCCACTGTTATTAATGGCTGGGCCCCGAGAATCAGTGAGTCGTGTGTCTCCTGACACAAGTCAAGGAACACAAACCACCTGCATGCTCATTACCATTTCAACTGGAAGATTCAATAGACTTTTGGCATTTATTTTTGTTAAATGCTTAACACAGGAGGTGAAATCCTGGTAATGCTTTCTGCCAGTCTCTTCTACTGAGAGTTTCAAAATTGACGATGAATGTGGCCATAAATCTAGAGATAATATTTACTTACATACTTTCTACTTCCTCCAGCCATCTTACAGGAATATGACACAAGCCTTGTTCTTAACCACTTTATTATACATCATAAAACAAAAATCAAACAAACAAAAATAATTTATTACAGCTGTTTTTGTGTGTCAATGGCTAGGGTAGAAGAAAGGAAAGACTTAGCCTCAAATTCTCCAAATCGAATTGCCAATTATCACCTCTCAATTTCAGTGAAAGAATGCCTTCAAGTATGTGAATAAATTCTAATTCAAATTATGTTAGCAAACTAAGTGATTGGTATCATACCATTATCTATTTTGACAGTCATTGGGACAAACTGATGTTACAGGAAAAGTCCACAGTGAAATAGGGAAATAGTGTAAAAAGAAATTAGGAAATGTGGCCAAATTTAGTTTCAGTGAGACCCACAGATGTTGTGTGCATATGTGCCTACAATTTGGTCATGGGTATGTTAGTGATTATATCACTGTGTCTGTCTGTCTTTCTCTCTCACACGTAACATGCATATAGACTCCACCGTGAAGTTTATCTGTATGGATAGATAGCACTGAAAAACCAACTGTTATTTTCCATAGATAGGTATCACGCAAACACCAAAAACACGGGAATTGAGAGATCTAAAACACATTTTTGTTTTAAAGATAGAGTCTCATTACAGCTCATTAGTAGTATCCATTATGTCTGTGACTCAGCCATAAAAGAGGAATGAGCAATGCCCACATCTTTAGAGAAAGTGAATCTTCAAGGCAGCTTTGATTGCTTAGGAAATTACTTACGAATTCAAAGCCATTAAAATTTACTTTTAAAGTCACAAGCTCAGTGGTTACACAGAGAAGGAAGCATAGACGTCAGGGTCAGTCACACACAGTCCTCTCATTATGTATGTGAGCAAACTGCTTAACCTTTCTAGATTAGGGTAAAACCATCAATGAGAGTGTCGTGGGGATTAAATAAGACGACTTAGGTAGTGATCCTGGTACATAATAAGTTTTCAATAAATATTATATGCTATCACGACGGCAGAAGGCCAGATCATGATGGCAAAAGACCATTAAAATAATTCACAACAGGAAAGTACCCAGCACAGAGTCAGCATTCATTTTATCTAATCATAGAATGAATTCCATACCCATGGGTGACCAATAATGCTACATCAGAGTGCAAAGGCAAATAAAATTACAGGAATAAATTGACCTTGTAGCCTTTCAAGTAACTACAAATTCTAGACAACACAGTCCTCCAAAGGTCCTGCTTCATGTTCATTATCTTCTTGCCATAGTCCAAACAACCCTGATGGTATCAAGTGTTGGCATTTTTTAGCTATTCTCTGAAGGCCTAATGACTGGTTTGGTCTAACACGGAGGGAGGCCACGCAAGAGGCCTTAGCTCCGTTGTATCTGGTTAAACTGCAACCCTCTTCTCAAAGTCGAAAGAGAAAGTAAGTGGGAAAGACCCAAGAAAAGCTCAACAGATTCTGTGGTTGGCTAAAACACTAACTGCAGTTGGGCTTTGCCCCATCCAAATCGGATGGGGCTGTTTCTTGAATGTCACAACTCTGGTGTTTTTTTCTCTCACACCTCTTAGCTGATTCATTTCCCAATCTCTTTCCCAGGAGAGTTTCTATCTTCAACAAAAGCACATGCTTGCCAGTCCTCACACACTACTTGTTTGTACCTGTCCCAACTCCCTCCTCATCTTACCTATTCATACACCACACTGTCACTAACATGTATTTCTAAGGTTCAAAACTTTACTCAAGATTCCCATCTCTGAGAGAGATTTTCTGTTTAGCACACCAAATTGATCAACCTGTGCTGCACATAAGCAGCATTTCTCTAAACCAGCTAAATCTGATTAAATTTACATTTGTCTGTGTACTACTTTGTAAGAACAAGCCTTGCCTATGTTGTTTTCTGGAAATATTAGGCAATAATCTCTTTGTCAGTTATTACCTAATATGTACCAGACAACAATGTAGGCTAATCTATACCTCTCATGTCTTTGAAAGGCCATGCCCCTCTATAGCATAACGGTACACTGTGGGCGCTTGGCAAAGATGGCCATTTCATTGGCTCACTGTGAATTCACTGGCTATTTCACTGGCTCAGTGTGAATCTAGGCACTAAAGCTGTAGTATGCAGTTTTAGGAAATTGCTGCAGTTAAAGTGGAGAAGTCACATTGGACACAAGGCCAAACTGACCTTGTTTAACTTCACATCAATATTAAAATGATGTATAAGTCAGAAGAGGGTACATGGAGATGATGAAATATTCTAAACACCTCAGATTTTCTGGGAAGAGGGTAAAAAATGGACCAACAGTAGATTTTGATAACTTAGGTACACTCACTGTAGTTTCTAGGGTAACCATTAAAATAATTAAAAACTAGGTCTATAATTTCAAAACTAAGAGGGAAAATGGAATCAAGTCAAGAAAAGGGAGAAAAAGAAACATAAGATAGACAAAGTGGCACAAAATAAGATGGGAGATTTAAAAGCATTTAAAAATGATGATACCAGTTGGGCACAGTGGCTCACACTAGTAATCTCAGCACTTTAGGAGGCCAAGGCAGGAGGATTGCTTGAGGCCAGGAGTACGAGACGAGCCTGAGCAACATACCGAGACCCCGTCTCTACAAAAAGTACAAAAATTAGCCCAGCATGGTGGAGCATGCCTATAGTCCCAGCTACTCAGGAGGCTGAGGCAGGAGCATGACTTGAGCCCAAGTGTTTGAGGTTGCAGTGAGCTATCATGACACCCCTGCATTCTACCCTAAGCAATAGGGTGAGACCCTGTTTCCAAAAAAATATATATATATATATTAAGCATCTATGGACTAAGTTCCAGTGGAAAAAAAAGAACAAATAGTTTCAGACCAAATAAGAAAAAAACCCCACCATATGTTATCTATAAGAAACACATCTAAAACACATCCTACTCATATTATGTTTAAAAATAGTCAAAACTAAACTCCAGTGTTTTGGAATGCATGTATAAATGGTAAGAGTGTGAGTAAAATGAAGAAAATGACTATCACATAAGTTGATACAGTGTTTATTTCTTGGGAGAAAAGGTGTTGTTGTGATTGGCAAAGATTTCACAGGGAAGGTCTCTGGGGTGAAAGTGCCAGAAGGGAAGCTATGGGGCAGAATGTCCCAGGACAAGAGGAGAGCAAGCACAAAGGCCATGAAGCAGGAATGAGCTCAGTAAACAGAAAGCACTTCTGGAGGAGCCAGGGAAGGAGATGAAGTCAGAAGGGTAGATAGCCAAGACCCCGCCCACGCAGAGCCCTGCAGGCCAGGGTGCCCGGGTTAGGTTTTAATCCAAGGTGGAGACAGGGAGAGGCAGGGCTTCCACAGGAGCTCCAGGTGGGCACACCTATGCCAGGCAAGAGGCAAAGTGATGAGGAGAAATGTCAGAGGAGAGGATGTGTGAGCTAGACTTCAAAGAAATGAGTGAGAGTCAAATGCAGGGGGCCAGGGGGTGTGGGAGTCCTGAAACAGAATGTGCGGAGAACTCTGAGCAGTTACTTATTACAAGAGCACGACATGCAAGGAAGGAATCATGCAAGTATTGGTGAGCCCTGTGAACTTGAGGCCATGGAGAACTGAGGGATAGGCTGAAAAACCTTTGTAGGCCTGAGTCTCCAATTTGGAGACCTCAACTTAAAGCATATTAAACATATAATCTTGAACCCACATCCCATATTAAGTTTGTTATAATTTTTATCACTTTCATTTTAAGAATTATCATAAGAAGCCAGGTGCGGTAGCACGTGCCAGGAGTCCCAGGGACTTGGGAGTCTCGAGCCCAGGAGTTCGAGATCAGTCTGGGCAACATTGTGAAACCCCATTTCAAAAAAAAAAAAAAAAAACAAAAGAATTATTATCATAAGAAGATGGCAGAGTGTATACCATTGTTGAAGCTGTATGATGGATACACACGAATTCATTATGCTACTGTCTCTTCTTTTGGGCATGTCAAAATTTTTATAATGAACAGTTTAAAATAACCGAAAGAATTATTTTCTTCCTGCTAAGATTAAAACTTTATTGTATTTATATATAAAATTATGATTTGAGTTAAGCCATTAAATCACAGCTTACATTTAATTAAACATTTAATAATTTTAAGGAAAAAATTTTATTTGAGATAATTATCAGAGGCCTAAGATTATTTTTTAAGTACCAAAATTTTACACTCATAGGATTTTACAAAAATGCATCCCTTACAGTTTTGATTCACTTACCTGGTGTCTGCCTAATGAAAACCCTATTTTCAAAGTGAGAAACCCAGATCTAAAACACCTAATGAGGATATAATGTGTAAAGTATAATGAGAAAAAACTGGGTAAGAAATTAAAACATGCTGCTCACTTTTTTTTTCCTTCTTTCTTTTCTCCCCTCTCTCTTATTAATATGCAGCTTCAGAAAACTGGCTGGTTGGCTGCAGGCACATCTGGATGTGTTTCTTAAAATTAAAAGAATAAATTAAATAAAAATGTCTAATGCATCAAATCATGCAAGAGAAATCATGCAAGAGAAATCCATGTGGCAGCTTAAGCATCTTCAGTATGTGGTACAGAATTTCTTAGGAGAGAACAGAGTTTGGAGCGGAACAGCATCCAATTTACTAAGAATTTACTACCTCAGCAGCTCACTGGATAATGAACTAGAAGACACAATAGTGCTTCATTAACCTGGCAACATTTTCCTTCAAGGTAATCATATGCAAAGTAGGCTCTATGGGTAGGTTTTGTACCCTTGGTATCTTCAAAAGTTACAGACTGACTCAAGGACATAAGGGACTTGCCCTTCCTCTCTGCAAAACAATGAATGTGGAAATGATAACGAACAAATAAATCCTTACTGGTTGATATCAGCTCCACAGTCTGGTCTGATAAATGCCTGCACCAAGTATCTGAGTCAGGGCTCCAAACTTCCCAACGGTGCTTTCAACCTAGTTTTCCATTCAAGCAGTCACTCCTCACACTGTGAAAGTTCGGCCCAATTCCTTGGCTATTTGAATTGGGAAAGGGTGACCTGTGGGTGACCACACCTTACTGTCACCTACACCCCGTGTTCCTAGAAAAGGCATCTACTGATGTCCTTCACCCTCACTGCCTGCCACCCACACACAGATAAAGATACTCCATACAGAGAAATTAAACACACCTCCAGAGAATTCTTTCATGTTTTCTCCTCGAAAGTCCAATACCTCCTCCTCCTGGGGACACCCGTTTCTTGTTTGGGACGATGGAAGCAATCGGGACAGACTTACACGACTGTGCCTCCCTGCATCCCTGCCCTGGCACACAAGCTGCCCTCCTGTTTTCACCGAGGAACTGTCTGAGCTCCTCTCTGCAGCACCTCCTGGACTTGAGCACCTCGTCCCAGTGCCTCCTGCCCAGGCAAGGATCCAGCTCCTGTCACTCTCTCCTCTCTCACACACCGATTTCTCCCTCTTTGCTGGATCGTCCTGCCAGCATACCAACGTGCCATCATTTGTCCCTTGTTTAAAAAAAAACAATCCTTAACCTCACATTCCTCCTCCAATTCCCACCCTTTTTCTGAACCTCCTTCTTACAACAAACGTGTTGAGAGTTCCATATTTCAATTTCCTGCCTCCATTTTCTCTCAAGACCTCTTAGATTGCGGTTTCACCCTCACCACTCCACCCAAACTGCTCTTGACACACATCAGGGACTTCTGTGTTGTTATGTGACCCATCTAGTAGTGCTCCTCGCAGCCGACCATGAACATTTGCTTTTCTGGGCTCCCCACTCGGCCCTGCTTGAGCCTCCTTAGTTAGCTCCTCAATTCCGTGATCTCTAACACGGGCCGTTCTCTATTCACCCTCACTCTCTCGGAGGTCTCACACTCTCAAGGCTTTCCGTGCTATCTGTTCAGGGACCATTGCCAAGTTTGTATCTTCAGCCCAAACCTCCTCTCTGAATCCCCTATTTGTCTACCTACCTGCCTAAGACACCCCTCTAATAGATATCTAATAGACACCTCAAGCTTCACATGACCAAAATCAAAGCTCTGGGCTTCCTCCCAAGCCTGCTCCTGCTGACTCTTCCTCAACGACTTCTAACAGCCCAGGGTTAGAAAACCCAAGTGTCGCTCTCTAATCCTCCCTTTCTCTCACACCACGTAACCAATCTCTCAGAATATTCTATTTACTTTCTGTTAAATAAAGCCTGATCTGAACCTTCCAGTCAAATTGTTCATGAAAAACGTGTCTCTGTGTGCACACGCACAGAGAGAAACAGGAAGACTATCAGAGCAAGTATGTGGCATGATGTTAACGGTGGTGAATCTGGGTGGAGTTTATATAGGGTTTCCTTACACTATTCTTGAAACTTTGCTATAAAATTATTTCAGAATTAAAAAGTTAAAATGAAAGAGAAAGTTTTAAGAGGCTTAACTACCAAATATAATATATAAATCTTGATTGGATTCTATCTGGAAAGGAATACAAATATAAAAGACATTGAGAGGAAGATAATTGGGAAATCTGAATATGAGTTATGTATTAGTTTAGTATGATAATAGTATGCTGTTTATATAGGAGAACATCCCTCTTTTCTGGAGATGCATGCCAAAGTAAAAAGGCTCCCAGTATCTGTAATTTACCTTTTTGAAATAGGTTCAGTAAACAAATATATAGGTGAAGCAAATATGTCAAAATGCTGACAATTATCGGATGTGGGTGATGAATAGTTCACTGAACTACTGTTCTTCTCTTTTATATGTTTGAATTTTTTTAAAAATCCAGAATGTGAACTCTCCTCATTACTCTCACTACTACCACCTTAGCTTAAGCCACGAAGAACTCTCACCTGGATTACTGCAGTAGCCTTCTATCTCGTCTTTGTGCCTGCCCTTACCTCCCCTACAGATTATTCCAAACGCGCCAGGCAGAGTAATCCTATTAAAATTTTCATCAGAACAAATTCCTCCTTGGTTCCAAACCCTCCAACAGTTTCCCTTCTCAGAGCAAAACACTTTGTCTTTCTATGGTCTGCAAGGCTCTGCACAGTCTGGCCGCCCCCTTACCTCACTTCTCCTCCTCGCCCTCTCCCCTTCAACTCCAGACACCCCTGACTTCACAGGGACCAGGTACCTCCTCCTCAGGGTATTTGCACTTGCTCCTCCTCTGCCTTTAATGAGCTTTCCTCACTTCCTTCAGGCCTTGGCCCCAACGTCATCTTCTCAGGGAAGACCTCCCCAATGTTCATGCCCAAGGCACTGTCCACACACATTCCTGATCTTTCTTCCCAGCTTTACATTACTCCATAGGACCTTGAGCCAATGGATATCCTACCTATTCTACTTAGTTGTCTACTCTCTCCTCCCACAGTGAAATGTATAATAAACGGTATCCCAAGCACTTAAAAGACTGCTTGGCATATAGCAGGCACTCAAAATATATTTGAGCAGTAAATAAAATGAAGACATGGCAAATAAATTCTAGAAGGCTGTAAGCCCTGAAATATGTGCTCACTCATTCTGAAAACATTTACTGGGCACCGTTTAGGTGCAGGCTCAGTCCTAGGTGCTGGTTACTCAAAAAGGGGTAAGACAGACTCCTTGCCCTGAAGGAACTTACAGTCTAACAGATAAAAAGAAATATAAGGGCCATGAACTGTTATCGTCACTATTAAGGAAGTACACAAAGGAGGGACTTAGTTCTACTTGGTAAAAAGAGAATGGGGGTGTGGTGTCTCCTTTGTAGAGTAGGGGAGGCCACCCAGGTTATAATGATATGTTTCCAGGTCTGCTTTCACTAGACACAGAGCACCGTGCCTGGCATAAAGTAGTCACCCGAAAAAAATATCCACAGTTTCCTAAGTGAAGGTGAGCTGAGTCTTGACGGACGAGCAGGTATTTGTTGAGCAGATAAGGCAGAGTGGGCTCAGGGGAGAATGAGCAAAGGCCAAGGGGCCACCTAGCAGTACAAGCCAAAGAGAGACAGATTGAGGTAAATCTCATGAAATTCTTAGGAAAAGCTAAAACGTGTTCATGAAGTAAGTCCACACAAAGAAGGCCGTTCTTTCCTTCAGAGATAATTATAGTGCTACTACAGCACGATCATGAGTATGGTAATAGCTAACCTTTATTACGTGCTTGCAAAGCACAAGTGCTCTATGTGGTTAAAACAACTCCATAGTCCCACTTTAAATGCAACATATTATTTCAACCCCTGTTAAGTTTCAAGAAACTGAAGCCGGGCAAGTTGGTGGGTGGTAGAGACAGGCAGGTAGAGCTGGCACCCCAGACCCTGTGCCTGCTGGCCCCGCGTGCTGACTTCCTGGCCTAAGATATAAACCTCCCAGTTATACCACAGGGGCCTCACCCTGCTGTTTAGGCAAGTAAAGAACTGTGGTTTCAAATTACATGCCACTTTCAAAGTCAGAAAGGCAGAAAACCATGTTCTTACATCAAAGTCCAAGAAACTTTTCTTCAAAGGAGAAGATGAAGAAGAAAATAAAAATATGAGCTTTAGTGCCTCCAAAAAAAGTCATCACATCAAATCTACCAAATAATTACATCTTCAGGCATTTGGGGATTTAATATCCGCAGATAAAATGCATAGTAATAATGTGTACACTAGAGTATTTAAGCAAGCTTGGAATGATATTATTTGACTAGGTAGGGGAATTCAATTCATTTTGCCAGCCTTTAATGCATAGGAATTAGAATTAATCGAAAATAATTACTATTCTTGAGCACATAATATGTGTTAGGCACTATCCTAGGTACTTTATGTGAATTATTTTATTTGGTCATTATAACAACTCCATCAGGTTTTTACAATATTAGCCCTGTTTTATAGATGAGGCAACTAAGATTTAGACGATAAAGAGAAAGTGTTATTTATCTAGCAAGGGAAGTGGTCCTGTTTTTCTACCTAGCATCTTATACAGAATCCAGCATATAGTAAATGCTCAAAAAATGCTTATTGAACCACATAAGTATTGGAAAGAAACAGAAAAATGAACACTTTAAGTCATGGAGTAAGAGAAGATTTTCAGTTTTAGTACACCAAAGGATTAGCTGGGATTCATGTAAACACTTCATAATTCCAGGTAGACAATATTTTATTTTTAAATCAATAAAATAGAAATGATGCACACAGGTTCAAGTCCTATTTGAGAATTGGAATCAATAAAAACCTGAAATCAATTCAAGTTGGATACATTTCCATGACTAAAATTAATAATGGGACAGAGAATAGGAGATAAGAACTACCATCTCGATGAATAATGGAAGAAAAATAAGAGTGTCCGTAGGAAAGTACAGCTAAAAGATGAAACTCTGGAGGAAATCCTGCATTTGGCTACTTCCTGAGATCTGTATGGGCCTCTCACCTAGTGCTACAGGTGCAGGTTTAAGCTTCTCACACAGCATACACTACATTCTTCATACACTGAGAACTTCTCACTCGGTTTGCACTTTTCTGCAAACAGTATCCCAGTCTTCAGATTACTGGGTTGGACCTAATATAAACCAAAAACCGCTCCCATATTCCTGCCCCCTCCAGCCTCTCACCTAACCCTGCCCACACCCAGACATTCCCCCAGGGAAGGAACGGGAAACTGTAAGTTCAGTGATGACTCTGGACAAAAGTTGGGTTCCCTGGACAAGAAGCATTAGTGGTCCTGCATAAATAAGACATTTTCAAGCTTAGTGACTCTCCTAGCACCCAGACCAATAATAAACACCGTGAGCCTTAATGGTATACGCTGCACTGTGGGAAGATCCGGCAGAATCCTATTACAAAATGGTCACGTGTTATTCCATGGCTATCACTAGGTAAACACTGTTCCTTTGGAAGAAAAACCTTACACAAATAAAACTGTGATGTAATCCACTTAGCTTATATGCGTCAAATATTAATTCTGTTCCCCAAATCCACCATAAAATGCATTCACAGGAAGCTCTCTACATTGACCAATTCTCAGATTGATCTCCAATTTGGTTTGCCAGCCCTCAAGTACTCATTTACAGTATGATGACTCAGCCCTGTCCCCAGGGGCACTGGATGCTCCTATGGCTGGCTCTCTTCTAAACTGTCGTGCCTGTTTCCCCCTCTAAGCTCTAAGCACCAGAGAACAGCGATTTTGTCCTTTTTATCTTTGAATGCCCCAGTGCCAAGCCCTTCCACATAATTGGTCCCCTGTAACCATTTGGGAAATTGAAGAAAACTAAGTCCTGAGGGTGCATGGTTTGTTCTGGGTTTTCTGGGACAATCTTGATTTCAAATCCTTACTTGTCTCCAAAAGCATACAAGCGTGTTCATGCCCTCCTGACTGCATGTCTTGGTTTTGCTCTTTGAATGCTGGGCCTTCATTGCTGAGGGTTAGCAATATACTACCAGTCATCATGAGTCCCCTATTCTGGCTTTTGTCCTGTGAAATATGACACAGCAAATACAGGCAATAGTAAAATAACAATATAATTTGGCTCTATTTCCTTTTCTTTTGGATGTTTAATTTTTGCATGTTTGCATGGGGCTAGGAAAATAAAAGGGGAGGTATCGTCACGCCAATTCTATGCACTATATGTATTATCCTCTTCAGAAGAACAAGGTAAAGGCTGGAAGGCAAACCACACAAGGAACACAGGAAAGTTACCTGTTTAAAATCATCTCTATTACATAAACAAAAAAATACGGAGTTCAATATTAGTCGTACATTGGTATGAGGCACTAATAACACAAAGCCGGTTCTATAAATGGGCCAAGCCCTTGGTAAATACGAGATTGTTGAGAAAGCTAGGACACTGTGAAGCAGAAAAGCAGGTAGCCCTAGATATTTGAGGAGAGGGTGGGAAGAAACGCCCAGGGCTTTAGCATGGCAACAGGGCTCAACCTGCCTCTTGGCTTTCCCCACCTGGCGCAGCGTGCGCCCTCCACGCTGACTGCAGCTCTGCACTCACGCCGTACTCTTCAGGTGATTGCCACGCCCTGGAGCAGCATTTGCCACCCTCATTCCCTTTCTCCATGTGGTCCACATAACCATCCTTGAAAATTCAGCAGCGTCACCTCTTCCAGAAAGCCTTTCCCAACCCCTCCCTCCTGACGTCAGCCTTCCCTAGGACTATTTGAAAGAATAAACTTGAGTTTCCCCCAATTAAATCAGGCCTCTAGTCTCCAGAGGTTCACTCCAATCCATAAAGTCCAAATACTTGATTCATCAGTAGACATTTATTGGGGTCTTACAAAGCGCCAGGCATTGTGCTGGGCCATGGGGATGAAAAGATGGGTAAGACACGGTCCCAGATCTCAAGGCGTTGACAGTTAAATATAACAGCAGAGATCGATGCAAAGAGTGAAACGGCAAGTGTTGTAGCAGAGAATGACAAAACGTGCTCTAGGTGTAGCAAGGAGCAAGCAACAAATTTAACCCGAGTCTTGCATAAGCCAAAGGGGGAAAGGAAAGAGAAAGGAGGTTACAGTGTGCAAATGTAGCACCAAACTGCCCCCTTTCCATGTTTGCTCTGAATACAGACATATATAACATTCCTGAGTTTTCTCTGACATTGCGCAGTTGAAATAACACAAGCCCCGTTAGCTAGAGCTAGGTGCAAATCCCAGCTCTGTTGCTCAGTAGCTGTGTGGTATTGGGTCAGTTACTCCAACTCTCTTTGCTGCAGTTTCTTCATGTGTAAGAATGGATTTTAAGATCTAACATACTACACAGTGTTATTGTTTACATGTAAAGGCCCGGTCACAGCATCTGGAACATAACACAACCTCGGTAATTATCTCTTTCTTCCCTCTTCTTAAGATCTAAGTCTCCCAGCAGCATTAGTGCCCACTACATCTACAAGAAAATCCATTATATAGCAATTTGTAAGCTGAAAATATATAGTTTTATTACACCTGTGGCTAAATAAAGGAAGTACAGGAGTTAGCAGAACCTTGCAGAATTAAGCAATATGGCCAAGACTTGAGCTTTTAATGCCCATTCTGCTGTTAGCCTTGACCTGGGTGTCGTCGTGCCCATGAGTGTAACGCTGCACCATCACCTCACTCACAGTGCATCCTCCGCAGAACAGTATCCCTAACTTCCCTACTTGGTTGAGCCCTAAGGGCAGTAAACAGCCTCCTATCAGCTGGCAACTGCTAAGAAGCTCTATATAGGCAATATAAAAAATATTGGCCAAATTTATAGTGATTTTTCTAACATACTTTAACTCGTTCAAATCATGAGAGTCTTATAGACACTGCCAGCAGTTCAACTTACATTTAAATGAAAATAGTTGGCCTTAATTGCTTTTAGTTAAGTTTTCTATCACATGGAGGACTTATTATGAATTTAGATTTGGTGAGGCCTACAAATAAATCTCAAAAACCTGCTTCCCCAATAGTCATTTGGAATCTGCTCAAATGTTCCCAATTTGGGAAATGACTAGGTGCCCTGTTGCTTCGTCCAAAGGCCCATCCTCACCACCACCATATTACACAAAACTCATTCGCCCCTGATATTACTAGGCTCTCTATTCAAATATCAGGAGTCATGTGCAATGTGCCAGCTTTCAGGACAAACACAGTCAAATTAGTTATGGTTGAGGATTCTTTTAAGCCTCTTGTGTGCCCCTTGCCAAGGACTGTGGTCTCCAGGAGCTAATTAGAGAAAGGCAAACAGCCAGGAGGAAATCCAATACTCTGGCTCCAAGCAGAGGGCACCTGCCCCATGACAGCAGGAGGTGAGTGCAAAGGAGGGAGGATGAAACGGAAGGAACACAAGAAAGGGCACACCAGACTGGATTCCCAAGAGGGAGCGACAGAGTGCTTCCTTTTGGACAGTCTAAAACATAGTTCTCTTGATGGCAGATTAGGATACAAGGCCTAGAACAACCCGTGACTGGGGCAATAAGGAAGAGGCTCTAGGAAGCAGGTTATGGCCCCCTGCCTAAGGTATTGAACAACTTCACTAATAAGCAGAATCAGTTGTCCCCGTGAGTCCCACAAGTTCGGAAACTGTTACTTACTCAACTTTGCAACCCCAGTTGAAAGGGAACCAGGCACTGAGAGATGCACATGATACATACATCTCCTCAGTTACATCCCCAGAATGACCCATAAATAGGAGTTATTGTTTCCCTTCGACAGAAGAGGCATCCAGGGCCCGCAAAGTTAAATTACTAGCTAAGGGTAACAGAGCTTGAGCCAGGACATGAACCAGGCATACTTGATTCGTACCCTCAAATTTGTTCTAGATCAATCACCTCCGCCTAGTAATGTCCCTGCACACAGAAGGTAACACCAGCAAACTCCTGTGCCCAGAAGCCACGCTGACCTCCTAAGGCTGATCAGACGGTCCTGGCCCCAGAGAGGTGGTTTACTAAAGGCAGCACCACGGAGCACCAGCCTTTGTTCCTCTCTCCTCCTGGCAGAGGCAAGCTGTGTCCTCCTCACAATCACCAGGGAAAATTTTAAATCTCTGTGGTTCAAAGACATTCACTGTGTTCTGACATTTCTCCTGCAGTGCTTCAAAAGCCTCGGCTTCCAGAGGCCCAGTGGGCACCCTTCCCCGTTGAGGAGGACGCCTTTCTCCCCAACTGCTGTCACACGGTTCCGCCACAGCAAGTCAGAGGTGCGGAGGCTCTGAACTCACATTGGTTTTGCATCTTTTTCTTGTGTGTGAGTCATGCCTGAGTCGACAGTCCTGTGAATCCACACAGCTTCTGCCTCCTTGGGGTTCCACAGAATAAAAGAGCTTCATTCTAAATTGAAAGCCTGCTTTCCTTGCATCTCTTTGGATCTCTCCTTCCAAAATGACCAACACCAGAGCAGCCTCTGCAAGGTAACGTGCCGTGGCACTGATGGGGCCATTGGTCAGTGCATGTCTGTTGCAGACCAAGAGCTATCTGCTGCTGCTCCAGACTAACGACTGACTGCGTGATGATACTGAATGTAGCTGAGACTCACTACCTCCTCACCATGTGCGAGACACCTTTCCAAACCCTTTACATATACAAACTCACTAAGTCTTCTCAACAGCCTTACGAGGCAGGCACTATGAACAGTGCCCATTTTACAAATAAAGACACCAACACACAGGATGGCCAAGAACTCTCCCAAACACCGCACCGGTTTTTATCAGACAGAAGATGCAGAATCAGGCTGCCTGGCTCCATGGCCCACTTTCTACACCGCTGCATTGCCCCAAAAGTCCTGCCAGATGGCTTGTGGTGAAAATGTGACTGTCTTCCAATGTAAGCATAATGCAAATTTCACATGTGCTTATATGTTATTTTGTCTGCCAGAAACACTAGATGAACGCAGAAAACTGCCCTAGGCTGAGCTGGTAGCCTAGGAATACACACACACACACACACACACACCCCTCAAACCTGTCTGAGCCACCTCAGTTCACAGGTGTTATGAGCCACACCTACCTGGTGTTGTAAGATTCCCTCTCATTTCAGATCCTCCTTTGTGCACCACTTCACAGTAGCTCACAAGCTGTAACCCTTCCAACATTATTCCAGCCTGAATTGTGTCCTCCTGCCCCCAGAATTCACATGTTGAAGCCCCACCTTCCAGTGTGACTATATTTGGAGACAGAGCCTTTAATAAGGTCATTAAGATTAAACAAGGCTTAAGGGTAGGACCCTATTCCAATATCAGTAGTGTCCTTAAAGGAATAGGAAAGGGTAGCAGGGATGTGCACACACACAGGAAAGGCCAAGGAGAGAGGCCTCAGGAGAAACCAAACCTACAGCACCTTGATCTTGGACCTCCAGTCTCCAGAACTGTGAGACAATACATTTCTGTTGTTTAAGCCACCCAGTCTGGGGTATTAGTCTGCTCAGGTATGGCAGCCTGAGCAGTTAATACACCAACACCAACACCAATGACAAGCAAACTTCAGGTCTTTTTCAAGGTAGAATACCATATTTATTACAGTATTTATGTATTTCTTAACTTACGTATTATGCATATAATACATATGGATAATAACTTAACTTTGCATATGTATTTAACTTATGCAAAACTACTACTGTTTCTATTAGGTTTCTATCTTTTTCACTGTGTCACTGATAAAGTTTTTGAGTGTTGAGCCTCGAACCCACTTTTCTTACAAGCCCCTAAATTAGGTTGTTCTGCTGCACAATTTTGCATAGTGTGGCCATATTTAGGAATGCATATGTCATATTATACCACAACTGACTATACTGCCACTTACAGGGCCTGAAGATGAAGCATAAGACATGACATTTCCACAGCTTTATCTCAAGAAGGGCAGGCACCAAGCACCAACACACAGTATGTGTAAGCATTTGTGGGGGCACATGTATAAAATATGACACTGTATAAGTAGCAAATGTTAAAGTCTTTATTTTTCAGTGGTAGGCTTTGGGCTATCTTTCGCCCAATTTTTTATGAACATTATGTATAAACCCTCTACAATCAAAATTGCTCATAATGATTTACATGATTCTGTTCTAAATCAGAAAAACAAACAGCTTTCAAAACAGATTAAATGACAAAGAGAAACAGTACATAGGGTCAAAAAACAGAATTATTTAAGAATATTTGGCCTTAATAAATTCAGTATTCCCCTATATAGTCTGTCCTTTTTATCCAATTCCATGCTGGCCAAAATTACCGGAAAATTATCAAAAAAGCCTTTAGAAATTTAGGATCTAAAGAAAAATTGACCACTCAAATGTAAGAAGAGCACAGCAGTATCTAATGTGCAGCCAGCCTGACCAAGGTAGGGCCTGTCTGACATTTTTAGCAAAAATCTTTTTTCCTTAATTAGCCAGTGCACATGCCGTAGAGGCCCAGCCATATGCCATCAAGGAATTCGAGAGGCTTACGCTAAGTGGGAAACCTAAGTTCACTTGCCGCAGATGGTAGGTCTAGAATAGAAAGAGGGTGCAAGGTTTCAAAAGCGTATTCAAGGCAGAAGGGTAGACTGTCCACAGTCCAGTTCATGAATACTCAGAATTTTTGTAATGAAAGTGATGCGGCCTTCAGGATACAAATACCTTCAAAGAATGCCTGGTTAGGCTAAAGGACACTGCACAGCATGGTGGCATCATGTCCCAGGAATACTGGAGATGGGAATTCCAGGAATACTGGAAATGTACCAATTACAGAACATTTTCTACTACATGGGGAAACTCTGAGAAACGGATGACTGTGCCTGGCACTATGAAACCACAATCTCTTTCTCGAAACTCTGAAAGCATCACAAATAGTATTGTAAGCCTAAAGTAGGGTTCGGCAAACTGTGACTTGAGGGCCAAATCCAGCATGCCATCTGTTTTTGTACGGCCCACAAGCTGAGAATAGTTTCTAAATCTTTAACGGCTGAACAATATCTTAAAGAATACTTTATGACACATGAAAATGACAAATTCCAATTTCAGGATCCATAAATAAAGCCTTATGGGAACAAAGCCACACACATTTGTGTTGTCATTGTCTCTGGCTGCTTCTGTGCTGTAACAGCAGAGTGGTAATTGCAACAATGTTTTTATGGTCTAAAATATTTACTTTCTGGCCATTTACAGGAAAAGTTGGCTGACCTCTACCCCAAAGCTAAAATTGACCTGAAAACAACCCACAGATATAAAACTGTTTAAAGTAATAGTCTTGAATGCAAGACATTCACTGAGCCATAATTAGGACTATAACCATGCACTTTGGATGACAGAAGCTGTTCACCAATCCAGGGACTATATTGTATTAATGGGCAGATAACCACCAACCTCACTGTAACAGAAACGAAACAGCTCAACCCTATACTTTTCAGAAACTGAGAGACTATCCCATCTGATGATTAGCTTCTTTTCCAGGATTACAATCAGCATCTACACACTGCTGATCATGTATCCTAGTACTGAAAAAATTAAGATACCATTTCTCTAGAAGATCATACTTTCTTATTCCCCCTTCAGAACCTTCATTAATCTCAAAGAGATTTTTGGCAGTTAATTTTGAAAAAGATGCTCATGTCATGATCTGATGAAGAAAATAACCAAAACTGAATTTTCTCTCTAGCAAAATTTTGTCTATCACCAGAGTATGGACTATGTGGACACAGTTTACAAATATTCAGTTGTTTTTTTGCAAACAAGGGTCTGGTTATAAAAACTTGTTTAAGGTATTTACCACACCAGTTCCTCAGATCAAAGATCGATCTGAAATATGAGAGATTCAAATGCTTGTTTCTTGTCTGACCTTGCTCCCCTTCCCCCACCATAAAGTATTTGGCTCTACTTTCTCACTAAGGTCACAAGACAGCACTGCTGATTAATCCAAGTAAAAACGTCTATTTAGGTTCACAGTGACCAAGATGGTGACATGAGAACAATCAGTTAACCCAGTCGTGTTTCATTGATGAATTACCCTCAGTTCAATGGAATGAAAATTAAGAAGATCCCAAGGTTTCTTTGTAGAAATAAAGTAACAGTTTCAAAAGATTTCCAGATTTTGGTGAGTCTGCTGCCACTGTACAGAAGCATCCAGATATGGCAGCATTTGCAGGTAGTTTTAATTAGTATCAACTCTAAAATGGAATTCTTAAAGAAAAGGGAGTCTTTGGCAGTCAGCTTACACAAAACAAGCTCCAGAACTTTAGCACCAGATGAAGCAAGCTTCAATTCAAATAAATTAGTATTAATCTGTCACATGTGAATATGACTTGCCCTACATTTCCAGATTATCATATGGGAGATTCATCTTTCTGATCAACTGGAGATTGCTTAAATGAAACCCGTACTCCCTCCCAGACCTGTACATGTACTGCACAATAGTCAAAAAAATGGTGGGCACAGCTAGGGCCCTAATGACAGGGAAGCCATTTATTCTGACATCTTATCTCTGTCTCTTCCTATTTCATCCAACAGATATTTTTTATTGCATTATTTATATTATCCTGAATGACAAAACCCTACAACTCTGATGTAGTTGTCAGAGCAGGACGGCATAGCTTCAGCAGTCTAAAGGCATGATCTCCACCAGCACCAGTTCCCACTCTGAACCAGTTTCTCCGAAAATGTCTCCTATGACATCTCATTTTTGTAAATTCTTCACTTCCTCTTGAAAATCTCTATTTCAGTTGTCAATAAGGATTTAAATGTTTCTGAAAGAAACAGTCATCAAAACTGACGTGACTGTGAATGACTGACATCAAGCAAGAGGGAAAATAAAAAGCCACAGCAATGTTCAGCACTTTACTCGCTGAACAACTTCTTCTACTCAGTCCATCTGCATGAAATGGGTGTGCCAGATATTGGACGTGCCAGCAGATGCTTACAAGAACGGTTTGGCATGCATGTTGGTGCCATTCCACGCTGCTGAAAGATGGAACACAACTCCCCTGAAGGAATTCTGTATATTCTAAAATAGTAACTTATATAATAGAAAAACTATAGAGTCTTATATTTTGGCCCTTGAAGTACAAGCCCCAAATTTGTGTTCTCTTGCTTTCTAATTTGATTTTTCATATTTCTGAATAGCAGTCAGCTCTTTTCTTAACCAGGTATGTGGGTTATAAGCGCTTGGGGCATTTCTTCCAAGATATACGTGTCCAGATCCTTCTTGTGTCATCACACTAACACCCTGGTGCGGGGCCTGAGCATGTGTATTTTGAAAAGGTCGCCAGGTGATTATGAAATGAATCCCTGGTTAAGAACAACTATTCTAGATCATTTTTTATAGGCAAATAATTATGACACATACATGTGCATATATATATACCAGTATAATTCTACCTTATCCTTCATGGTGTTCTTTAAATAGTCTCCTTTGCATATCTTTCTTTTCTCTGAATTTCCGTCTTTAAAACTGTCATGGCGTTTTCTATAGGTAATTTTCCTAGGCAAATTTTATGCCAAGTCAGTATATATTAGACATTCTTCATTTGTGGGGTCAAAGTGGCTAACCAAGATCAGCAACTCCTTCTAAAACAATGCCATTTTAACACATAGTCATGTAACAAATATTTATTCAGTAGAGTCTGTGTCATGGTAAAGGCTAAGAAGAATGCAGGAAGGATAAGACATGGCCCTGTGCTCTTCGAGGAACACTTATGATAGTACTGGAGTAGAAATAGCCAAGTTAAGAAATGTTAAGTAATTATGTAAGGCAGCATGTGATTCAGGATTAAATTGCTAGTACTTACAAAAAGTGCTCTAAGGATTCAGGAGAAGTTGTACACTCTCCAGACCCAACAGCCAGGCCATACTTCAGAGAGGGCCTGGGGTTTAAAGAATGGGTAGGGGATAAATGGGATAGGCAGTAAGTGTTTGGGGCCAGGACACCACACAAACCAAGGCAAGAAGGAACGAGGCATGGGCAGTGCCTTCCTTCCACAGCCCTCTGGAAGGAAGAGGTCTGGCATCAAACAGGTGATTCCAAACAGACTCCACTATTAGGCTCAGGGTCCTAAAACTTACCCTATAGTTATATTATTAGAAAAATCATCAAAGTTTTAAATCAGCAGAACATGGGGATGGTAATATTTTAGAAAAATGTTTTAGGGTTGTTTTCCTTTGGTATCTCTATAAGTACAAGAGATAAATATTAATAATAAGGAGACTATGAGAGCAATTAGGATCTGGGCTCCAGTGGTGAGTTTACAAAGAATTAATGTTAAGTCAGTGGCTGACTGGCTTGAGTTTCTAGCCTGTGACCAAATGGAGGCATATGAACAAGAGGAGAAAAGGGGAAGGCAGGGGTGGAAGCAAGTCAGGGCTGCCAGTTGGAGACAGCAGAACAACACCTTGGAAGGAACATCTGCCCTGGACACGTGGCTTTGGAAGAAGCTGGTAAAAGGACATGATTTTGACACAGAGAACAGAAGGTAGAGTAAGGGAAATAAAATGTTAAAGACTGAATCTGGAGAAATAGGATGCTAAGGACCACAGGGGAAATACAGAATAAATGATGCAAACAAAAGACCCTGGAATGGCAGGAGAGCTAGCGGCAACCCAGAAGCCAAGCAAGAACAGAGTTTCACAGCAAGGGTTCATCAGCGCTATCTCATGCCATGGAGGAGTCAAAGGCCACTGACATTGCCCCAGTTCTAGTCCCAGCAACGCCCTGTGTGCCCAACCCACAGTTGATTTTTTTTTCTTTTAATCTCTATTTACTGATTGTCCATATCAATAATTTACCACACACATCTGGTTATTTTCTAATGTCTATCATCAGTCCTCACATACATGGATATTATGTCTTACCACCTTGACATTACGATAAAAAGTCTGTTGAGGGAAGAAAAAACAATTTATGCGCTACCTTCCCCTACCTCCACATTGCCATGCCACTATCAATCTTTTGGAAATACCTTTAATTGATCATAACTATGACTGTCCTGTTTATTGTGGTATGCAGATAAAGACCAGCTGAATTCAGAGAGAAGACAGACACTGTCTAGTGTTGGTCCTTGCTACTGAAAGTATGGTCCATGGACCAGCAGCATCAGCATCACCTGGGAACTTGTTAAAAATTCAGAATCTCAGTGGCCATCCCAGACCAAATAAACCAGAATTCTGCATTTTAACTAGGTCACCAAGTGGCTGATGTCTATGCACATGGGTATTCAAGAGAAACTGGTCTAGACTCAGTGCTGTATAGAGGGGGCTAGCACCAAGTCACCAAACAGGTTAGTTGGAGGAGATAGCACATAGTTTCAGCATGTGCGCATGTGCTAAGACCCAGCTTGGCCCTGCTCAGACCTGTGGCTCAATGACAGAACCCCAACCCTTTGAGGATGTGGCAAGGCCAGGCCCGGAAGCAATCTGGCTTTTGACCAGGAGCCCAGATATATAAATGCTTCTTCCATAAACTGCCACTAAGTTCAGTTCTAGAAAGGGCTTCAGAGATTGTATCTACTAGGCTTTTTTTCCTGGCTTTATAAATATTCTGACCTTCTAAAGACCCTATTTATGCTCTCCACATTTACCCAGACCTAGGAATTTATGATATGTTTCTGCCTCCCATTCATCTCTGTGATAACACTAGGCTTCCCTCTAAAGTTGCAATTACTAAAATACATTTTAGGCACAAGTAAAAGCCAAACCTGAAAATGTAACTTCAATCCCAAAGAGAAAGGGCCTGCAAATAAGAGAGCTACACTGAAAGCACTCTTGTTTAAATGGCCAGGTGTCCAGGAAAAGCTCCCTAAGAAAGAACTGTTAGACAAAGGGACAGTCATATCCCAGAAGATAAAGATCAAATGGGGTAACGACTCTCAAAGCAGAACCTTCTCTTTCTTGGGGATGCTCTCAATGCTTCAACATTTCTTTCTCTGATTTTCCTGTAGATAGTTATATAGAGTATCACTACCCCAAAATATCACTGTGCTAGAAGAGTTCTCTGTGGGTCTTTTATTATTTTTAACAGCTTTATTGATATATAATTTACACACCATAAAGTTCACATTTCAGAAATGAAAGAGACTTTCCTTCTATACCCCACCTTCAAGCAATGCTTGATTAAACTCACCCAGGAATCTAATAAAGCCATTTTTTAACTCTCCAGGAATGTAGGACACTGGCATGACCCTCTGATAATAGATCCTACTATCTCAATCTTTATCAGGGGAAGGAACATCTTGACTAAGTCCCCGCTACTAAAATTCAAACTATCAGCATCTATAGAAGTAATGACTTTTAATGCTATATTTCAAAGATGGCTGGTTGTAATGCCACCAGAGGCCTCTGTAATGCCACCAGAGGCCTCTGCTTACTTCATATGAACTCTATTAGGAAGTGAGCTTCACTTACTGCATCCAAAGTGGAAATCGTAAATTCTTATAAACAACTTTCCCTCCATTTTTCCTGAACTATTTTTCTACCAAATGGCATGCTTTTTAAGGGCTGCTGGAGCCTGCATGGATCTGTTATGTTGCATTTCAAGGATGGCATGAGTACTTAGGCAGGCTTTTCTTTCAAAAAGAAAAATAGCAACTTACATGCTCTCACAGAACCTCGTCAGGGTGCTGGGCTTCTCCTGATTGCGTCTTTGTCGAAACCAGTGCTGAATGCTTCGAACATCCCAGTCCAATTGCTTGGAGAGGCCTTCCAATCTCTTGTCATCAGGATGCTATGAAACAAGGTACCAGGCAAATAATTTTCAACCCATTGACATCTGCCCTTGCCTATGTTTTAGATTTTTTTTTTTCCTACTGTTTACTATCTGCTACTGAGATTTCTGTTTACCAGGGAGGATCTAGGCCTTCAGCTAGCAGCAGGAACATAAATGACCACTAGGACAAGAAAGGTTACTCATCATGAAACAACACTGAAAAGCATGAATCTTGCTCTAATGATTACACTTCTCCTTATCAGCAAGGTACTTCCCAAAGGGCAAGAAAAATGGAATGGAACAGCCAACTGGCTGAGTTAGCTCCATCAACCTTCAAGGGAAAGTGCTCAGTGAAGGTGAATTTGAAGAGAGGCATCAATCAAATATTGTACTTTCTTAGGAAAAAAATGCCATACCCAACTATCACATATCAGGATAATGTAGGACAAGACAATAAGCACAGAAAAATCTCAAAATGCCTCACTTAAGCCTAAGGTATCATTTCTACTATCAAATGTATTTTTCCTCCCTTCCCCTTCTCCCCCTTCTCCCTGCCTCACTCCTCACACATTCCTCTTCTATTCCTTTTCTTGCTCATTCCTTTTGACCATATCCAACATCGAGTCTTTTACTAAGACTACACATTACTTGAAAACATAAACTTGGTGAAGCAGCAAGAGATGGCCCTGAGATGACAGGCACAGGTCCAATTCCTCACTCCACTGGCCTCTCTAAGGCTCAGCTTCCTCATCGGTAAAAAAAAAAGAAAAAAAAAAAGGACTGTTTATCAGTCTAAATGGGATTGCAGTAAGAACCACATGTGCAAATGTATGTAAAACTCAGTAAATGTTAGTTTTCCTCTTTCCTGTCCCTCCCCTCTTTTCGATGTGTTAGAGAGCATCTTGACAACAATCATGTGAGGGTGACCTTCTACACAACAAAACTGAGCCAAGTGAGTTCCATTCCTTTATTTATTCCATCTTTTCTTTAATATTAATGATGTTGTTTTAATCTCTCTTTACTTTAATATTAATGCTTTAATATTAATGATCAGGAAAATTAACCACAAAAGGGGAAGGGAGAAGGTAGCCTGACCAGCCTTCAAGTTATATGGGTGGAAGGTACATATATAATAAAACCTTTCCAAAAGCATCTCAAGCAACTCAAGAGGTCAGTACTATAGACTGAATGCCTGTGTCCCCCCAAAATTCATATGTTGAAACCCTAACTCCCAGCGTCATGGTAACAAGAGGTCATGAGGGTGGAACTCTCATGATGAGGTCAGTGCCCTTATAAGAAGAAACACCAGGCCGGGCGCGGTGGCTCACGCCTGTAATCCTAGCACTCTGGGAGGCCGAGGCGGGCGGATCGCTCAAGGTCAGGAGTTCGAAACCAGCCTGAGCAAGAGCGAGACCCTGTCTCTACTTAAAATAGAAAGAAATTAATTG
>CAUYRT010030896.1:0-33343 GCA_963574885.1 Lepilemur ruficaudatus
GGGGGGGGGGGGGGGGCGGGGGGGGGGGGGGGGGGGGGGGGGGGGGGGGGGGGGGGGGGCCCCACTGCAACAGACACCACCCCATACACCAACACTTGCTGCTCTGGCTGACACTCGGGCAATTCCAGGAGACTTCCATGAGGAAGTGTCCCCGCCCCGCACCAGGACACAGAATTAGTGGAGGCTGTCGGTGCAGCCCCGGTGGAGAAGAGAGCCCGAGGGCGGCCCCCAGAGTTACTAGGGCTAAGCTTCGTGTCAATGGGCAGGCCCTCAGCATCTCTGAGCCTCACATGCTCACCTGAGACCAAGCACACTGCCCACCTCTGAGGATGTCTAAGGGACGGGTTTTGGATGACACCTGGCACATGATCAGTGCCAGTGGAGTTGGCTGGCACAACTACACTTCCCTGGTGGGGGCACCTCCACCCTCCGTGCTCAAGGTCACATGGAAGAATCCAGATCCAAACTTTATTCCTAAAATATTTACCCAGCACAGGGGGCAGCCTGCACTGGCAGGACACGCTGACATAAATTAAGGTTGCTGAGCCTCCCCAGGCGGGGCTGGCCCTGGCTCAGTCCCAGCCGAAGTCCTGTCCGGTCATCTGGTAGAACTTGCGGTTGAAGGGCCGGTAGAAGTCCTGCAGGCGCCGCACCACGGCCTGCGGCACAAGGGGGTGAGGCCGGCCCTTGGACTTGCCCAAGCAGCGCGGCCGGCTGCTGCCCTGGGCCTTCTTGAGGCAGGGGAAGCCCTTGGTGGCGTTGAAGTAGAAGTGCTTGTCCGTGACGACCCGCTTGAGGCCCAGGAAGTCCTGCACGCGGCCGACCTCTCCGGCTGGGTCGCTGACCAGGCGCTCGCCACTGACGAACAGGAAGTGGGACAGGGGGAAGTAGCGCAGCCAGTTGTCCAGGTGCTGGGCGTACAGGCCGATGCGCACGGCGCTCCAGGCGGTGTCCACGGGGCCCAGGCCATGGCGGAAGGCCAGGGCGCGGAAGCTGGGCAGGCCTGGGGTCTTGGAGAGCGTCTGGGCATAGTCAGAGATGGCGCGGGTCACAGGGTTCCGCACCACCACGATCAGCTTCGTGTCCGGGGACATGCCGTGGATGCGGTGGGGGGCCTCTCGAGTCACGAAGTAACTGGGGGTCTTCTCCATGGTGATCTGTCCGTCCAGGGTGCGCGGCATCAGGCTGCTATGGGACGGAGGGGAGGAGAGGTGGCCTGAGCAGACGCAGCCGCCTCCACACTAGACGGGCCCCCAGGGGCCATCTGCCAGTCAGCCCAGGCCTCCAAGGTGGGCGGGCCTCTCCCTGCTCAGGCCCAGCCCTCCTAGCAAGTGCGGGTTGGCAGCCTGGGCCGTGGGCAAGGGAGGGCAGGGTTGCCCTTTTGTTGCTTCTGTGAGGGTCATGGGGTGGGGCCCAGACACTCTTCTCTGCCGCCGACCATCCCAGCGACTGTCCCTGCACAAGCACTGAGATGCGGGCAGTCCACACCCACCAGAGCCACCCCTCCCAGGCGGGGCTAGACTGCACCCCAGCCCCGACACTCTCACTCACCCAGACCCAGTAGCCCTGAGGCCCACCTGCCTGGACTGGCTGCCCCACAAGCCACTGCAGTGTAATCACTGGAGGTCACCCTTTCGCTCAGTGGCTGACAGCGTCCCCAAATTAGGCCGTCAATTATTGACAAGTGTCCCGACAAAGTAGCCCTTGCTCTCTCCCTCCCTCCCCTGAATTTAATTGCACCCTCTCTGGCTTCAATTGCAGCCCTCCTAGTTCTCATCAGCCTGGGCCCAGGCTCAGAATGCCAAAAGGCCATCAGCAGAGCCCAGCACGTTTGATAAAAGTGAGTGACGTGGCTGTGCCTGGCCTGAGGACCTTTCCCGAGACCCTGGTCGCTGGGTGCCAGGCTGAGGGTGCCAGGCTCAGGCATTTCTGAAATGCCTCCCATTCTGACCCAGGGGAGGAGGGCGCTGACCCAACTTTAAGGTTCGGGGGAGGTGGCTGACCACAGCCCTTTGACTGCCCCAAACCTGGGGAAGCCCATCCTGAGCGCCTGCCTGGGCAGGCCCAGGCACCCAGGCAGTGTCCCAAGGCAGCACCTGCCAGCCAGGTCGTGCAGGGTGAGGTCGGGCGGGGCAGGGCAGGGTGGGGCAGCTGAGCAAATAGCTCAGGGAGGGCTGGGAACTGGGTCAATAGAGACAGAGGCTGTGGGGACCTGTGCTAGGGAGGGGACGTCTCTGCCCGGCCATGCCTGGCCCTGCCCAGCCCTGCCTCCTGTGCTCTGAGGGGGCTTCCCCAGCCCCCGCCCCAACAGCCCCAGTGGGAGGTTGACCTAAGTGGCCCCCAGATTCTGTCCGCAGGAGGCAGGGCCTGAGTCTCCTCTTCCTGCTCAACCCCCCGAGAAAACTCAAGCCAGGCCACACACAGGTGCACAGGTGCACAGACCCACGCGCTGGGGTGCTCGGCTTGCCGAGGGCACCAGTGGTGGGACAAGAATGCCAGGTTCCCCCGACGCCATCCATGAGTGCGGCAGGGCTGGGGTGGGCAGCACAGGAGCCTCGCAACCCTCAAAACAAGGCCTTGGGCAGAGCTGCTACACAGAAGTCCCGGAGACAATCCTGCCTCCTCCATCTTGGAGACAGTGAGCTGGAAGTGCCCTCCACCCCACCCACTGCCCCGTTTTGTAGGCAGGCACCCACGCTGAGCAGGACGTGCTGGGGGGGGGACGCTGGCCCTGTCCTCCTGCCCCTGCGGTGGCCACAGAGGGCTGCAGGGGCCAACCTCCTTCTGGCCCACCTGAAAGGAGGTGTCTGCTAGGCTGCTGCTCCCAGCGGCCTTGCACCCCACACCCTACCTCTCATAGTTGGGAGCCACGTGGGAACAGCACCCAGCCACCCTGGGGATGAATTCAAAGGCCGTGGGTGGCGTCAGCACCAAGGTCTGAGGCTCAGGGCTGCAGCCTGGTGCAGCCACCTCAGGCCCCCCCTTTCTCCGGGGAGAAGTCATGAGAAGGGGAGTGCCCCCACCCAGGCCTTGCTGCAGAGGTCCCTTTGGCCTCTCCCAGGGAAGGACTAGCCCCAGGCCCTCGGTCCTCGCTCTGGCGCTGACCCCAGGAGCCCATGCTCCCTCCTTTCCCAGACTGGACACGTCTGACTCTGAAGACCCCCTTCCTCCTACAAATGCTGACCCTCCATGCTTCCTGTCCAAGGAAGTCACAGCTCCAAGGGGGAAGACGCTCCCTGCAGAGGAAGGGTGTAGGAACACGGAGGCAGAACAAGGACTTTGGAGGCCCACTCTCACACAAACCAGCTGTGAGGTCGGAGATCTTCGGGATCAATGACTTACCCTCCCCAGGCCTCAGAAGTCTGTCCCAGCAGCATGGAGGGTGGGGCTCTGGGGGTGAGGGTGAGGAGCAGGACTCTGACCCCCACAGGCAAGCATCTGACAAGCTGCTCCTGGGACCCTCCCTCCCTCCCGCAGAGCCCACCTCATCTGGTCTGCATTTCCCTACGGCTTCCAGCCAGCCAGGGCTAACTCTGCGCCCTGACCTCGCCTGGGCTGATCAGGCGGGCCTGGGACCCAGCAGAAACCAGTTATGCTCCTACCGGACGCCAGAGAGTGCTGGGGGCTCACATGCCAGCCACGGAGCCTCTCCCCAGGATCAAGTGGGGGTAAGTCCCACAGAATGTCCCTCCCCAACTCCCCGCAGCCACTGCTGTTGCAGCCCCTTCCCTACCCACAACCCTCTCACCTCCTCTTACTTTTCCAAAATATTATGGCCAAAGTGTAGCCCCCACCTGCCCCAGATGGGTGCCCCCCCCAGCTCAAAGCCTTGGGGTGGGGGAGGTGTGACCCCAGCACCTGGCAAACAGAAGGTGCCAGTGAGTGAGTGAACAGATGAACAAGTGCTGAGTTTGGGGGTACTTGGGAGTGACTGACACTCCAGATTAATGGGGCAGGGGCCAAGGGAGTCGACCCCTCCCAATCCTCTGCACCCGCCCCTCTCCCCATGGAGGTGGGGGTCTAAAAATGACGAGGAAAGAGTCTCTCCCAGGGCTGCAGTCTCCTGAACACCCCCCACTCCCATCCTGGACATCAGTGTCCCCCAGAGCCCCTCCCAGGGCTAAGGATCTGACCCCCAGTCTGAGCCTGGCCCCGGCTGTCTCTGGCCCCGTTCTCCCCAGACCCAGCGCCAGAGCCCTCAGGATCCTCACTCTTTGAGAACCTTCCAGGGCTAAACCCAGCTGAGATGCTCTGGGGTCAGTGGCAGCTCTGAAGTTTGCCCTCCAGTTAGCTGTGTGTCCTCAACTCTCTCCCCGCTCCCCCTCGCTGCTCCTCCTCCCCGGCCTTAGAGCTGCAGGGATGAGGGCTGCATGAGCCCAGCTGCAGTCCGGGAGGGGGCCGGGGGTCTCTCCCTGGAGCCTGAGCTGAAGATGGCAGCATTCCGCCAGACTAGGCTTCCCTGGACCCCTGACAGCACAACCCCTCAAAGCTCAGGAGCCAGCTCCCCTATTCTCCCCGAGGCCCCGTCCTGCCTGCCCTCCAAACCCAAGAGTAGTTTTAATGCAAAAAGCAAAGTTAACAAATGGGGGTGGGGAGGGCAGAGGAAGAGGATCTGGGAACAGAAACTGGTGCACTTGCAGCCAAGAGTCTGGGTCCTGCCACTGCCCCCCCAGCACTAATTCCCCAGGCGACCCTGCACAGAGGCTCAGGCCAAGCTTGGGGATGACCAGCCACCAGGACCGGCTGCCTTAGCTGGGGCTGGGTGCTCCCCACATTCCACCGGGGCACCTCAAGTCCCTCCTGGGCTGGGGGTAGGGCAGCCACAGAGCCCCATGCTTGAGGCTGGAGCCTGAACCTCACCCCTCGGCCCCCCACTTAGAGGCGGTTTTCTCCTCTTTAGAGCCTGGTCTTCAGACTCCCGAGACCACCAAGAAGGTTCCTCTGCCCAGGGTCAGGGGTCTTGGGGAGGCTGCAGGGAACGTGGAGGCCCCTTCCTAGGGTAACTAGCCCGCGGTCAGATGGGCAGACATGCCCAGAGTGACCCAGCGGGGAGGCGACTGAGCAGGAGGCATTTCTAACGCTCCCAAGTAATTCCACTGGCTTGAAACTACTTCCTGGCTGGATCACACCCCCTCCCCCAATCTTGCTGGGTCCCTCGGAAGACCCGAACCAGGGCTTTCCCCGGAGTTTCCAAAGTTTCTGGGACCCCCTAACCAGGTACCACTCCTACTTTCGGAGCCGCGTCCTTGGGGTCCTGCCTAGAGACCTCGCCCCGCTGCGCTCCCAGTGAGACCCTGGCTCGCACGACGCCCTCCCCGGAAGGCACCGCCGGGCCCGCCAAAGCCGCGGGGCCGGTGGGCCAGGCGCTCACCGGTACCAGGCGAGGCCGCGTTCGTAGCATCTGTCGAAGAAGTGGGGCTCGGAGCCGAGCGCGCGAACGTCGGGGTGCAGCCGCAGGAACTCGAGCAGCGCGCGCGTGCCGCCCTTCTTCACGCCCACGATGAGCGCCTGCGGGAAGCGCCGGCGGCCCGGGCCGCTGGCCACTGGCAGACCCGGCGCTCCGGGGCGGCGGGCGAGGCGAGGCTGCTCGGTGGACGCGGGGGCCGGCGCGGGGACGCGGGCCTCTGGAGGGCAGCGGCCCGGGAGGGCGCAGAGGCAGTAGGCGCCGAGCACCAGAGCCACCAGCAGCAGCGATGCGCGGGGCGCTCGTAGTGCGGCCCCCTGCCCCGTCCCCGCGCTCTGGCCGTCCCCGGCCCCGCCGCCCAGGCCACCGCTACCTGCCATGGGGTCGCGCCGCGCCCTGGCCCGGGAGCGGGGGCCGCAGGCGGGCGCTCATCCCGGCCAGCGCCGCGCTGAGCCCGCGGGCGCCCGGCTTCTGCTCGTCGCCCCTCTGCCCCCTTGCCTGGGAGCGGGCGGGGGCGGGGCCCGGGGCGGGGCCGGGGCGTCCCGCCCCCTCCCCGACACCGCCCGGACAGGGACACGCCAGCACCCGCCGACGCCTGGGCGCGACTCGGAGCAACGGCACTACCTGGCGGCTCCTGCGCCGAGACCCGGGGCCCCGTTCGCTAGGCTCCGGCGTCTTCACACCTACGCGGGGAGGACGCGGCGGCGGCGGCGGCGGATCGGAACACAGGGCAGTGACAGGGCAGCGCGGGCCCCAGGACCCGCTCTTAGAGGGCCCGTCCCCGCCGCTCCGGGACATGGGCGGCAGGTGCGCAGACCGAGCCGCAGTCTCCAGAAGTCGGAGACTCATCGCCAGGCCCAGTAGACCGAAGAAGCGCGTCGACCCGGGCGCCCCGCCTGGGAAGAGAGAATGAGGCCAGGCCAGCACCCTAGTGCGCGCAGGGGGTTCCCAGAACGTGGGGGAGGGAGTGTGTGGCGGGGAATGGGGCGGCCTTGCACTGCGAGCCGGCAGTCGGCCCAGCGATTCATCAGGGTCACAGCCCTGCCTGCGGGAGAGGGCTAGGCAGGTCCAGTTACCGTTTTAGAGTCGCGGAAACAGGCTCAGAGAAGACAGCCGTCCTTCCCAGGGGCGCGGTGGAGAGCTGAGTCCCCTGACCGTATCGGGTCACACTTGCCCAGCCTAGTCCACCTGGCCTTCCCCTGGGATGTGGGTGACCAAGTGGCTCCCACTGGAGGTGTGAGGGATGGGAGGAAACCTGTGCTGCGGGAAGGACAGGCGCTCAGCAACTACCCAGGGAGCGCCCTCCGAGGGATGTGAGCACTGGGCTCTGGACTCTGTGCAGCAGCTTCATCCCCCCAAGGTTCACGAAGGAACCCGTGCTCCCCTCCCCACCGCAGAGCCTGCTCGGAAGGTAGAGGAGACCAGCCTAAGCCTCCCAGAGGGCGAGCAACTTGCGCAGCCGTGGGTAGAGGTGGAATTGGACCCGGGTCCTCTCTCTGCCCCTGCCCCAGCCTTCCTTGCTGCAGGGTGGGTGCCAGGTAGGCACAGGTTCCACGCAGATGCCCAGCCTCTTTCCAGCCATGGCTTGAAGGCTCTGTCCTGGGTTCTGCTCCTTAATGAGCAGTTCCTGGGCCTAATGGCATCTGGACCAGTCCCAGCAGCCTGGGCTGCCTCTGATGTGCAGGGGGCTTCCGTGACCCACAGCCATTTCCTAGCTCCCACCTAGGGGCAGCCTGGCCAGATGGGGCCACCCGGGGCTGATGGGGTGGAGAGCACCAACCAGGGTCCAGATGCCCAGGCTGCACCCGCTCGTGAGGGCAACCCACAGCCAGGAGCCCCGCGGGCAGGCTGTTGGTTCAGCACTGTCTGGAGAGCATGCCGGCACACTCAGGGTCACGGGAAGTTCTTCTGTTCTGGCTGAAAATGGGATTTGTTCCAGACAAGCTGGCTCTACTTAGAGCTATCCTGGGGAGGGTCCCTCCCACCCATCCTGCAGCACCCACCAATCTCAGCAGTCACTGTTCAGGACTCCAAATTCCAGTTTTGATTCCCTGGTGGCCCCTCCACCTCCCTGCCCAGCACCAACATAGTTGTTCCCACCTCCTGGCTTTTGCTCTGCCATCCCCCTGCCGGGTGACTTTCCCTTAGCCCCTCACCTGCTGAGAGTCAAAGGACCTTCCAGGAGGCATTGACCAAGAACAGCAGGATGCAGACCACGTTGGGGCGGGGCGGGTGAAGTCCAGGAACAAGGCGTCTGGGTGCAGAGCTCTACTGGAAGCTGGCCCCCTGCCTCCACCCTCCACGCCCCCTCCCATGAGGGGTGGTGCAACTCTGGGCTGTTTGCTCACCAGTGTATCCCAGCACCTAACACGGGTTCTGGCACCCTGTAGGTGCTCAATAGATGCTGGTCAGTGGAAGGCCATGAATGGGAGGAGGGGTCAGGCAAGGCTGTCTGGAGGTGATGGTTAGTTGGGGAAGTGGAGACCAGCCTCCCAGCAGGGAGCCTCAGGAGGGCAGGACGTGGAGCCCATCCCTGGGGTGGGGGCTGCCTGAGGCTGGTTCCAGCCTCACCTCCTCTGGCCACATGACCTCAGCCTCTTCCCAGCCCTGAGCCCCTGTTCTTTCTTTGTAAATCAGAGACGACCTGGATCCTGACTCTAAAGTCCTTCTGGTAGTGGTTTTACTGAGACGTAATTCACAGACCGTACAACTCAGCCGCTTGAGGTGTACAATCCAGTGGTTTCCAGTATATTCACAATGTTGTGCAGTCATCACCACAACCAATTTTAGAACATTCTCATCACCCAAAAAGAAATCCCAGACCCCTCAAGCAGTCACTCCCCATTCTCTCCCCCGCCCCCAGCCCCTGGCAACCACCAATCTGCGTCCTATCTCCGTGGATTTGCCTGCTCTGGACACGTCGTAGAAATGCAGTCATCCAACATTTCCTTCTGTGTCTGGCTTCTCTCACCCAGCACAGTGTCTTCCGGTTCACGCATGTCGCGGGTGTCAGTGCGTCGTCCCTTGCTTACGGCGGAATGATGCTCCATTGCGTGGACAGCCCACATGTTGTTTATTCCTCTTCACATGAGGGACATTTGGGCCGTTTCTACTTTTTGGAGATGCATTCTGAATGATGCCACTATGAACATTCATGCATAAGGTTCGTGTGGACCCGTTTCATTTCTCTCAGGTGTGTACCTAGGAGTGGAATTGCCGGGTCATATGGGATTCCATGTTTGACCCTGACGAAGGTTAAATGTGATAATTTCAGAACCTTCCTCTCTGGGCTCCTCACGCACAGGGCTGTGTCCTTCTCCCCTCCCCAGGATGTCTGGGCACTCCTCTACCTGCCCCTGCCCTGCCTGCCACCAAGGCCAGCCCCAGCTCCCTTTTGGCTCCTGCGTGACCTATGGATGGTGGATCCCCCTCTCTGGCCACATGGTAAAAGAGAGACCAAGCCATGGGGACATAGGGTGGGGGCCCTCCCTGTGCCCTGGGAGAGTCACTCACCTCTGTCTGCTTGAGCCTCCTCTGCCAAGAAACAGGCATTAGCAAGTTCCTTCTGCCCAGCTGGGTTTCCCAGGGGCCCAGAAGCTTTGAGGGTCCCACACGCCTGAGCTCCTCTGGACTCCTGTCCAGGCAGGACAGCCAGGCAGGTGGTCTGTCTGTGCTCCCACCTTGCCCAGCCTCAGACAAGCAGACAGTCAGCACGTGGAGCGAGGCCTGATGGGATGGAGGGAGATTGTGGGAGGGAGAAGGCCCAGTAAACCCCATCCCTGGGGGAGATGACATACAGGGCCAGAGCAGGAAGGGACAGAGAAGGGACGGAGTCCCAGGGAGCACAGTCGTGGTGGGAGCAGGGCCCAGCCTGGCCTCACAGACCCATGACCAGCATCCCGGCTCCGTCTGCCCCTTCACAGCCCGTAACTATCCCCTTGTGGTGGCTGAGACGCCCATCTGCCTCCACCTGCCGGTGAGCTCTGCAAGGGCAGGGATGGGGTCAGCCTTGATCCCTTCTGTGGCTCCACACCGAAGCACGGCGAGTGCTCATAAATGTTTGTTGGATGACTGACTGTCAGCGTGTGTATGTGCATGCGTGTGTGTGTGTGTGTGTGTGACTGACAGTGTCTGTGCGTGTCCCTCATCCACACCCCTCTGCATCTTTCCTAGTCTTCCCGTGCCCAGGGTGGGCACCCCCAGCCTGGGCCCCCCAGCAGCAGGGCATGGCATGCAAGCAGCTGCCCCCTCTGGAAAGTGATTAATAACACTGCATTTCCTCCCTCCGTGGGGGACAGCTGTGGGACGTTTCACACACACAGGAACTCTGGGAACTCCCTCCCTCCCCAGACCCGCTCCCACAGCCTGCTGGATTCGATTCGGAGCCTGCAAGGGGAGTGGGGGGACGCTGTGGCCGGGGGGCGGGCCCAGCTGTCCTTGATTTCGGTGGGGTTTTTTCCACTTCAGATGCCTGATTTGTCGGAGCACAGAGAGAATGTGGTTCCCTCCCAAGGAGGGGCCCCTGCAAAAGGCCTACACCCATCCCACCCACCCCCAGGGCCCACAGGGCCAGCCCATGGCTGGGGATGTGGCAAGGCTGCCGGCAAGGCTCTGGAGCCTTCAGGGCTGATTCAAGCCGAGCTCTGCCCCCCCAGCAGGTGACTGGGCAGCCCCCTCCTCACTTTGCCACTTCATTGAGCAAAGGTGATATTAACTCCCGCCTCTGAGTGCCCCATCCTAAGTGCTCCATGATTGTTCCTTATGATAAGGGGGCAGAGGACATGTAACAGTGACCACAGTACAAGAAGGGGCTCTCTGGATCTGCTCCCTCCTTGAGGGACCTGAGTACCT
Organism: Lepilemur ruficaudatus; assembly: GCA_963574885.1. Taxonomy (NCBI): domain Eukaryota; kingdom Metazoa; phylum Chordata; class Mammalia; order Primates; family Lepilemuridae; genus Lepilemur; species Lepilemur ruficaudatus. The sequence continues at coordinate 10,256 of CAUYRT010030896.1, forward strand.
CATAATTCCATCTTCCTTGGGACAAGGGTGGAGGGGAAGAGCTTCCCTGGCCTCACAGTGGCAAGCCAGCCTGGCCTGCCAGAACCCAGGAAATCTGACTCCTGGTGACCTGGGGACACTAACAGAGAAAGGTCCTGGGGCTTCCCAGGGTTTGCCAGGGCAGATCAGATCCCCAGTGTCAGGAGGGACACAAGAAAACCTTCCCCTGAGCAGGAGCAGAAGAGAGAGGGCTGCAGGGTTTGCCAGGAGGAGCCAGGCCCCTCTCCGCAGAGGGGTGGCCTCAGCCTGCTTCCAGCCACCCGCCCTCCCTTCCCTTGGGTGTTCCTGGAGGGATCAGCACAGGGGGCCGTTTGCTACTGGTCCCTGCTCATCCGGGGCAGGGAGCCAGGTCCCCAGGATGCACAGCTGGGCCCTGAAAATTGCTCCTTGTCCACCAGCCCCCAGCTCAATTCATAACAATGTAGCAATCCTTTGCCCAGGCCTTTATTCCCAAGGAGGGTCTGAAGGGAGATGCGAGAGGGTTCCACAGAGCCTGGGCTCCCCCATCCCCACCTCCTCCACTTTCTTAGCTTCAAGCCAGGCCTCGGAATGGAAGCCCTTCAGCACCGAGGGGAGGGCAGGGTGTGGTCCAAGTGGCCCCACGTCAGGCCACTGGGGCTCTGTGGCCAGGTCTGTCCAGCCATGCCCTGTCTGTGATCCCCATCACTGGGAGGTGACCGGGAACACCTGGACACAGGCTCAGGAGGCCCATGCTCGGCAGAAGGCACAGGACACATGTGCCTGTCCCTGACACTGCGTGGCTATGGGCACAGGTGGATGGGGGTGCAGAGGTCCAGGCCCCAGTCATCTTCCCCCCCAGTGTGGAAAGCCCCAAGTGAATCTCCCCAGTGACACAGCACTGTCACAGCCAGTAAGCCCACTCTGAAGAGCCAGTCCAGCCTGGCCAGCAGACAGGACCCCCAGGCCAGGCCCCACTCCATCTGTGCTCACCTCTGGGGCAAGCGCCCACCCCCAGCTGCCCAGACAGGCACATGGCCAGTCTTGTTGGGCTCGGTGCTCAGGAAGACCCCAAGCCTGGGGCAGCTGCCTCCCCAACTCCCACCAGGCCCCTCCTAAGTTTCAGGAACTTCAGACTCTGCCCCTACCCCTTTCGCAGAGAACAATGACTCCATCCCTTGTCCCCCACTCTGGTCATTGCTGTCCTCTCTCTAGCTCCAATTGCCCAGCGCTCCCCCCAGCCCTGGACACACACCAGGGGCTCCTGGCCCCTGAGTCACAGGGCCCAGCAAAGAACCGCAGTCCTAAACTAAGAGAACAAAAAAGCCACTGGAATTGAGGTGGAACAGGGAGCCCAAGGCCACCAGGCTGACTCCAGGGACAGAAGCAGACTGCATAGGCCCTGGCACCCTATCCAGCTAGCTCTGGCCAGCCTCTCCGTCCAGTCTCCTGCAACAGAGAGTAGCTTGTAAATGTCCTGGTTGGAGATGAAACATGTAAGAGAGGAAACCAGGGGCTGAACCGTGGAGAATCTCCACGGTTTCACACAGTGACGGGCGCTGGGGGCTGGACAGGGGCTGGGAATGGGGGAGGCTTACACACAGGTCACCCCCGGCCCCTCCCTGGCTCCTCCCCTGCCGACCGTCACTGGAGCCCCACCAACTGTCTTTTCCCGGCTCAGCTGACCAGGACGCCCTAGCGCCCAGGACCAGGATGGGGTGAAAGGTGGTCCTGGGGTCAGACCATGTGGGTGCTCATGCAGATGTAGAGGACACACCTGGCACCCATCCTCCATCGCACAACCCCGCAGAAGGAGAGGGCAGTGGGCCGTGCAGTTTGATGAGCATTTGCTCAGCTGCTGCTACTGTACGTGGCGTCTCTCCCGGCTCCGCGTTTGAGGAAGAGGGTGAAATGCTGTGCTGCAGCTGATGGCCTTGAGGACCTCTTGGACCTGGGGTGGGGTGAGGCCTGCAAGCGGAGCTGTGCGTATAGGAGGCTCGCCCAGGGCCCCTGCAGGGGGGGCAAGGAGAGAGCCACTGGGGCAGAGCCACCAGGAAAGGCTTCTAGAAGGATACCGACAGGTGGCGAGGGGGTGAGGAAGAAGGAGAAAGGAGTAACTTCAGGAAAACTGGGATATGTTTCTAGACCCGAGTCGGCTTGGCCTAGAGGGCAGGTGCGAGGGTTTGGGTGCAGGACTCGGGCATAAACACAACGTAATTATGACAAGCACCACGGATCTCCTTTCCCGAATAGGAAATCAAGCTGGAGGTGGGGTCTGCCCCAGACAGCGCGTGCAGGCCCGTGGGAACCACCACCGAGGAGACTTACTTAATGTCTGGTCTGCCTATTACTTTGCAAAGATGACTGGTTGGGGAGTCAGCTGTCCCGGTTGGGGGAGCGACGTGGGCAGAGGGGGAGGCCCAGGAGGCGGGCCGGGCTTGGCTGGGGTCTGCCTCCGACCCCGTCCCGCCACGCCGGGGCTGCCATCGCCCGTACCCCCGACCCCAGCCCGGCCTCGGTCGCGCTGGCTCGGGAGGGGCACCCGGGCCTCGACGGCTCTCGCTGCGTCGTCACTCACGAAGCCCAGCAAGCGGGTCTCCCCGCCAGCAGCCTGGGACGCCGGGAGGCTCGGCCTGTTGGGCGCGGGCTGCGGGACCGGGGCGGTGCGGGGACCCCGGCGTGTCGTCGGAGCCGTGGCGCCCCCGGCGGCGCCTCGGAGAACTGCAGCGCCGCCCCCGCGCCTGCGCGCTCGCCCGCCACGGGCAGCCGGCAACGCGGAGCGAGCGCGTCCCCTGCTGGCCGGTGCGGCACGCGGCCCCTGCGCCGGCCCGGGAGGTGGCCTCGATGGCGGCGGGCTTGGAAATGGGTCATCGCGCTGGGCCTGGGTGTGGGCGGCACGGGGGCCCCGCCTGGCTCGGCAGTGACCTTCGCCCACCCTTCCGCCCCCTTCCACCTGCCCGCCCGCCCCTGGCAGGGAGCTTCCTGAGACAGGCCACCCTCGAACCAGGGTCCGGGCTGTTCCTGGCACTTGTCACTCAGTGGAAAGAAAAGCTGGGTGAGCAAAAGTCCAGAGCATTATCAGTTCAGCCATTACGCAAACGTTTACTGCCCAGGCTGCTGCTGGGTTCCATGGTGTCCCAGGCACAGATTTCTTCTTTCTCTCCCCTGCCCCTCCCCCAGGCTGAGGTGCCCTGCCTTGCCCAGGGCTGTACGTTCCCAGAGCACCCAGAGCCGGCTGCCCCTGAATGGGCACTTGGCTAGCAAGCAGGTGCCCTGGGGGCTCCACCTGGCAAGGAAGGGGGCACCACAAGGAGAGGAGGGGCTGTACTGTAGAGTCTTTTGTTTCTCAAGGGGGAACTGGGGTGGCAGGCCAGAGGTTGTGGCAACCCAGCAGGAGGGGCGGGGTGATTTGTGATTGAGACACTCCAGAGCTGGAGATACCATCCCCCTCCTCCTGCCAGCCTTTGGCGGATGGACCCTGCCCACAGCCACCCATCTCTGGGGGCTCCCAATGTGAGGGGCCTCAGGGTCCTGGGGCTCACCCCAATCACCTCCAAGAACTCTGCCTGCCAGCCTCCACTGGACCTCCTCAGCCCTGCCCCACCCCCTAACAGGGACATGCAAATGAGCATGGGGTCACTCCCCAGTCTTACCAGTCCCAGCACTGGCCCAGCTCATTCCCCTGGACACCAGGGGCTCTTTAGCCCACCCAGCTATAGGCCTGAGCCCACGGAGACGGTCCCAGTGGCACAGCCCTGGCCACGCTGGCCCAGTCTGCAGGCGAAGCCAGTCTGTTCCTTGGCCCAAGTCCACTCTCAGGGACACTCTGGGCCAGGACACAGAGCTGGGAGTGCCAGGAGAGTGAGCAAAGCCCCAGTCTGTGACCCTGCAGCTTGTGACCACCCAGCCAGCTCCCTCCCCACCCCCAGCCCTCGCAGGTGGTCAAGGCCTTCCCAGAGCCACTGTTTCTCATTTAGGGTGAAGGTGAGAGTAAGGGAGAGGTATGGACAGAGAGGACCTGAACTGGCTGCCTGGAAGAACATGGGGACTCCATGCAGCCCCCACTGGGCCTGCCTTCACCGACTGACCCGCCTGGGACTGGCCCTGAGCAGAGACTGCAGGCCCCGCATGAAAGCAGAGGACATAGGGCTCTTTCTGGCTGTGTGGCCTCAGGCACATCACTCCCCCTCTCTGAGCCTCCCTTTGCTCGCCACAAGAACAAGGCTGAGCAGAGCAGCTGCTGCTCTAGAGCGCTGCAAAGGCTATGCGCAGGCAGCAGGATGCCCCTACTGAATGGGGCCACTTGGTGCTTTTGGTCAATGCTGACTCCTCCCCACTCCTGCACGCCTCCCTCCTGCTAGGTGTCTGGGCTCTAACCCCCAGAGCCAGCACACACAGAAGCCACATCTGCATCACCCCTGCCCTCCCCACATGGCTCTCCTGTCCCCTCATCCAACAAGGAGACCAGGTTGAATGTCCACCCAAGGTCACGCAGTGAGCCGGAGGCCCGCCAAGGCCCAGCGGGGCAACCAGCAGCCCCTGTACTAACTGCTGGTTCCAGTGAGAGCAGAGTCTCCCAGCCTGGGGTGGGGAGGGGGGGTTGCTGGCAGAGTCCAGTCACTGAGGGGTGAGCAGGCTGACCGGGCTAGCAGCTTGGCCAGCCTCTCCAGCCCCCACCTGCCCTGCACCTGCAGGCTCTGCCCTCCCACGCTCTGTTCCAGTCATACCTCCCAGAACCGGGGAAAACCACGGATGGGCCCACCGGGATCAGACCCGAGCTAAGGCTCCATGGGTCACCTGGCCTCCCCTTCACAAGCCCCTCCGCCGACACAGTGATGTCTGTCTCCTGGAATTCACGTCAGTTCAGAGCCAGCACCCAGCACAGCAGTCCCCAAAAGGTCTGATTATTTCCTTTTCTCCAATGCGTAGCTAACCTGGTGAAAAGCTATATAGGCCCCTCTGGAGAAGGCTGGAAAAAGACTAACAGGATAAATTTCGGAGCCCTGCCTCAAGGGGACTTGCCCCTTCATTCAGGGGCTTCTGGGTCTATAACCTGGCTCTAGGCTGGGAGTTGATTGAGGGCCACGACTCTGGGTTTTTATGTCGGACTTTTGTTCACGTGACCTAGAACTCATCTACTCACACACATCGAGTAAGAATTCAATGGACTCGTCTGTTTCACTTCCAGGAACACTGTGACTGTTCAGTGTGGCAGTTGCTGCTTTGACCCTGCTGTCCATCACAGCGGCCACGCCCACCTATTTGGGGGGTTGACACATGTGGCCCATGCCACCCCAGGACCCCACTGCTCTGCTGCACTTCGGTTTCCTAACTCAGTGGCTGCAGCTGCTGCCGTGACGTGTGACCTGCAAGGGAGAAGCGATCACAGCGCTGGGAGGAGGCTGGAGCTCCCCTCACAGATTGGCTTCTTACGGGCATGACAGGAGGTGTGTCCCCTCCCAGGCAGGAGAACTCACCCCAATCTCCCTAAGCCTTTGAATCCTGTACCTCCCCCTTCAGGGCCCGGGCCAGGCCAGGTCTGCTGAGGGCTCAGGGCTTTCGCACGCGCTGTGCCAACTGCCTAGGAGTTGCTCTCCTGGGTTTTCACCTGTCACTGCTGAGCTGAGACTACCCCTCCTCGGAGTCCTCCTCCCTGACCCATGGAGCCAAAGGGGAGGCCCCCCAATCACCTCCCACCTCCCCCACATTCTGGCATCATTACTCTTCAGTTGCTCCTGGGCCTATGAGGACCTGACATTAACTGACTGCCATGTGGCTGCCCAGCTTCGCCAGGTGTCCTGCAGCCGGGACCCCATCTTGCTCACAGCCGAATCCCCAGCGTCTGTGCCAGAACCAGGCACACAACGATACTCAACAAATACTTTTAAACTGTGCAAAGGTCCGACATTCATGTCCTGGCATAAAGACAGCAGGCCCGGCTGAGCACAGTGGCACGCACCTGTAATCCCAACACTGTGGGAAGCTGAGGCAGGCACTTGTGGCCAGCCTGAGCAACATAGCGAGACCCCCATCTCTACAAAATATTTTTCTAAATTCGCTGGCTGTGGTGCCGTGTGCCTGTAGTCCCAGCTACTCAGGAGACTGTGGCAGGATGGTCACTTGAGCCCAGGAGTTGGAGGCTGCAGTGACCTAAGATGAGGACACTGCACTCCAGCCTGGGCGACAGAGCAAGAACTTGTCTCAAAAAAAAAAAAAAAACCCAGCAGGCTTGGATTTCATTTGTTTATTGATTTCCACCGGATTACTCCAGAAGATATTCAAGATGGGTGGGGGGATGTCAGCATCGCCCACCTCCCACATGGCAAGAGCTCTGAGCACATACGTACGGTAAGGCACGGTCCCCGTATCTTGGGAAGGGACGTCTCTGCAGGGTGTGAACTCCAGGGCCCCAGCGCTGTGCTGGTTACAGAGATGGAGCAACAGCCACTTTCCTGAGCCTGAGTGAGGCAACTACATCCGCACAGATTGTGAAACGGCGTTTAGGCTTCTCCTTTCACGGACGAGAGACCAAGGTGTATCCCGCCGGCCTGCTCCCCCAGCGGGTCACGGACATCACCACGCTGGCTGGCCTGGACGGGTTTAGCCAGAGGGGATCATGAAGTGACCAGGGCTGGAGCAGCTGGCCAGGGCAGCTTCTGTTGCATTCTGTCACTTTGCACAGCTGGGGGATGTGGGTATAAGCTTTGGTGGGGACCAGAACTTTGGAACTGGGTCCCCCGGGGTGAGTCCAGACAGACAGGGAGTGGGCAGTGGCCCAAGAAGAGAAGGCGAGGGTGTGACGTCATTCAAAGATGAGCTGCACCAGAGCCCAGCTCCGTGGAGACTCCTTGAGCGAGCGGGAGGCCAAGGCAGCTGGCTGTTCCTGACTGGGGTATGAACTACCAGCAAAGGAGACCTTCTGCAGAACCAAGGCCTGGGAGCCTTCCTGAGGTTTCAGCCACCCCCACCAGCTTCCCTGTCTGAATGTCTGGGGTGCCAGTTCCAAGGCAGGATGGTCAGAATGTGGCCACGGTGTCGGGTCCATCTGGAGTGTGGGCTGCCGCCTAGTGTCCCTAGGAGGCAGAAGTTTCTTTGCCTGGAAGAAAGGAGGGAGGGGAGAGAAGAGCAAGTCACCAGGAAGTCATGCTGCAGACACGTCCCCTGTGGGCCGGGAGAGGGAGGGACAAGATGCCTGGCTCATGGCAAGTCCATTTGCCCCATTTTGTTCCCTGAGATCTACAGGAGAATCCAGAATCTCTTTTTCTCCACACAGGTGACGGACAAATAACAAAACGACAAAATGGGGCTGGGTGTGGTGGCTCACGCCTGTAATCTAGCACTCTGGGAGGCCGAGGCGGGTGGATCACTCAAGGTCAGGAGTTTGAAACCAGCCTGAGCAAGAGCGAGACCCCGTCTCTATTATAAATAGAAAGAAATTAATTGGCCAACTTAAGATATATAGAAAAAATGAGCCGGGCATGGTGGCGCATGCCTGTAGTCCCAGCTACTCGGGAGGCTGAGGCAGAAGGATCCCTTGAGCTCAGGAGTCTGAGGTTGCTGTGAGCTAGGCTGACACGGCACTCACTCTAGCCCAGGCAATAAAGTGAGAGTCTGTCTCAAAAAAAAAAAAAAAAAAAAAGACAAAATGCCACCCCATGCTTGCCATGTGCCAGGCCCTACGGCCCGCTCACAGCGCCACAGCACAGCGATGGCCGTGAACACGCGCTGCTGACAGCCCATCCTACAAGGATGAGGCTGGGATTAGGGAACCGGCCATGGGCCTGTGGACAGCAAGGGGGGACCTGGATTCAAACTACAGAGCATGGCGGGGGAGTCCAGAGGGTGGCTGGATCTGCAGACGGACATGCGATGACACATGAGGACCTGCGCAAGGGTGAGGACAGAGGGCCAGAGAGGAGGCTGCTCACAGATGAAATGCACCCAGGTGACAATTCCCTGGACACAAATTACAAACAGTAAGAACGCTGGCAACAGCAGCGAGGATTCACTGAGCTATTACTATGTGCTGGGCCCCGGGCACACACTAAGTGCAGCTGTTCCCGATGGGGGTATTATAGCCGGGAGGAGACGTGCATAGCCCAGGTCCCCAGTCTCTGCCCACCCGCCTCTGACGCTAGCCCTGGGGAAAGGCCAGGCCTCTGGAGAAAACCCTCTGCCACATTCTCCCTCAGATGCCTCTTTTAGGGCACCCAGGATCAACAAGGCAGAGCGTCTGCCCTTTCGTCCCTGCCCCACAGCCACTTCTGGGGTGGCGCTGGGCAGTTGGGTCCTGGGCAGTGCGATCTGGTGCCCCCTGTACTTTGTCACGACAAGTGGACGAGCACAATGTGCTCCCCCGACCCAGACCCTGGAACCTACAACAGGCCTGTCCCAGCTGTGCCAGGCGCACTCACCTTTAGGGATGAACTTCAGCGAGCTGCTAAATATTCAGAAGCGGGACTGCCCCCGCTTGGGGCCGTCATTCAGGAACTCATGGCCCAACCCATTGCCACACCTGCCACAGGACACCTGGGAAAACCACAAAGCAGCCACTTGAGCTCTGGCTGGGAAACAGCCACAGCTATGGCCCTTGGTGCTACCAGCAGATGGCGTCTCTCCCTGCAAGCCCATCGCCCAAGCTAGCTGCCCACGTGAGATCGACCTGCATCCTGGGGCCGACCCAGGAAGGCTGTCCCGTTTCCCATGTTCCCCCTGGGACACCAGGCTCTCCCGACAGTCTGGGCTCGCAGCCCCCGACTGAGGCCAGAGGCCTGGAAGAGACAGACTCTAAGCCCCCAGAGCTGCGGGGCGAGCAGAGCGCGGAAGGTGGGACTGGCTCTCTGGCCCTCCCTGCCTCCCCAGGCCCTGCCCCTGCCCCTGCCACCTACCTTTAGGGCTCCAGGTCGGTTGTGCTCTGGACGCTTGGCCACACTATCAGCGTGGATGGTCTCGGTGAATGCCGGCCATGGGGACGAGTGTGCGTACTTCGAGCGGCTGGAGAACAGCTCGTAGCCACACTTGGCACACACGTAGATACCTGGGGCGGAGGAAAGGCAAAGGCAGAGACGTTGGCTCCAGCCTCCTGGGGGCGAGCTCCCAAATCCTTGGACACAGGCAGAGGCAGCCCTGCCCCATTCTGGGGGTGGGCTGCACTCCCTCCCCACGCGCCCGCCACTCACAGGCCTCAGGTTGGCTCTGTGGGGGAGACACAGCACTGAGCTCACACTTAGTGGCTGTGCCAGAGACCAGGAGAGTCGCTTCTCACACCTATTTCCTCGCTCTTCTCAATGGCCCTGTGACGTGGAATCTTTCATTTATTCCACCCCACAAGTGAGGCGTGGTGATGCAGACACTGCAGGAACCTGGGAGCATGATGACACCCACTCCCACTCCCACCCCGCCCCCTCGGGACCCACTCAGAGGGACCCTGACCAGCATGACCACGCAGGCTCTCCCTTCTCAAGTTGCCATCCCTGCTTCCCAGCAAAGCCCTGAGCTGGACACCCAGCCACTGGCCTGCTCTCCAGGCAGGAAGAGAATGGTCCCAGAAAAAAGGCCTCCAGGCCAAACAGGGAGCCCAGGAAGACAGAGGGCTGGGAAAGAGGATCTCTAAAATATCACTTTGGGGTTGAGGGGGCAGAGAAGGTTGCAAAACTGACTTGCAGATATATTTGAAGGACTAAAACAGGAAACTCCGGGGCACTGAATTAACCGGGGACAGCCTCCCTGAGTCTGTGAGCTACTCAGCCTTTACCAGGAACTGGAGAAGAAAGCAATGAGCAACTAGAATCCGAGATGGGAGTGGAGCTTTTCTGGCTTGACGGAGCAGCCTGAGGACAGCGGGGTCCCATAGCCAGAAAGCAGCTGGGGAGGGCTGTGCCGGGTGGTCCTGTGTCACAGCCCAGCCCCCTAGAGGGCTGACACAGTGGATTCCACCCCAGGGAGGCCAATGCCCTAGTCTTGCCTGTGGATGTGTTTTTACCAAATTAGTCAACTACCAGGCCAGCCCAGCCCCCAAGGGGACTCACGGGGCCTCTGGCAGCCTGGGCCAGTGCTGAGGGCTGGACATGGCCCAAACCACCAGCCTGTCTAGCCAAACTTCACTGGCCAAAGTTCACTGGCCCTGGGCAGGTGGGGGAAGCACCTGGAGGGCACATCCGATCGATCGGGAACGGGACATGCTGCGCTTACTGAGCGAGCCATCCCGCGGATCCCAAAAACGGGGGAACGGGAAAGGCTAGGGCGATGCCCCGGGTAAGGACAGCCCAGTCACAGGACCTCCCCTGTGACTTCCATCGCGACCCTGCGATGGAAGGCCCGACCCTTATCCGGATGGCCCCACCAGCGTCACCACGTCCATGTACGCTGGCCCCAGGGTCGCCCCGGAAACGGCCTCGTTGACACTCGAGACCTGTCCTCCTCCAGGTCAGCGACCCCTCCCTCTAACGCCCCCTCTCCTTGGGTACCCTGCTTTCCCCGCCTCGCAGACTCCGCCCTCCTCGCCATCCGCTTGACCCGCGGCCGCTTCTCTCCGGCGGCCACACGCCCCATTCCCCGTCTCGGAGCTGCGTCTCCGCCGAGGGCAACGACGCCCGCCAACGCGCCCCAGCCGACCGCGGCACGAACCCGGCTCAAAGTGGTTCTGGAACACCTCGCCCCCGAAGAAGCTGCAGAACGACATGGCGCCACTGGGACCGCTGCGCACTCGCCGCCTCCGACACAGGCCGCCGACCGTTCGACCGCCGCTCCGCAGGACCGAAGCCTCCACCCGCACCGCCGGCGCGGGCTCCGCCTTCCGCCTCCGGGAGGCCCCGCCCCCCCAAAGGGCCACTCCCGGGCCGCTTCCCCGAGGCCCCGCCCCTCCGGGGGCCTGCCCTAGCGCGTCTTCCCTGCAGGCCCCGCCCATCGCTGTCATGACTTCCAAGGACCACTCCTGGGCCGTTTCCCTGAGGCCCCGCCCCTCCGGGGGCCGGCCCTAGCGTGTCTTCCCTGCAGGCCCCACCCACCGGTGTGTTGTGACTCCTAAGGACCACTCCTGGGCCCCTTCCTCGAGGTCCCGCCCCCTGCCGTCCGGGAGCCCCGCCCCCTCGTACCCGGTCGAGGTGCCACTCTGTGGCTGGCGGGCTGAGGGCGCACGTGCGGCCAGCCCCGGTTGGGGGTGGCGCGCCACCAGCAAAGCTGCGTCCCCCTCGTCCTGTCCGCGCCACGACCCTCTGAGACAGCGCAGGAACAGGGGCCTCGGGCCTTTATTGGACAGAAGGGCAGGCGGGGCGCCGCTGCAGCGACCACCCATCCAGCGCAGCCTACGAGTCTCCTGAGCTCTCCGACTTTTCCTTCTCAAGATGCTTCTTCTGCGGGCCCTGGTTGGGCGGCGCGGGAGGAGTGTTAGTGACAAGAGTGTGGCCAGGAACGCCGCCCCTAGCCAGCCTGCGGGGTCCCCTGGGCCTTCTCTACCGGTGGAATCAGTGCCCGGCCCCCCACCCCCGCTGCCCGCCCTCTGCTCCGCCGCCCTACTCCGAGGCAGGCTGGGGGTGAGTCTATGCGCAGAGAACAAGGGGGCGCACCATGAAGACCCTCTTCTCCTGGGCTGTCTGGAAGCGGCCGTGGCCGAACTTGGAGGTGGTGTCGATGAACTTGAGCTCAATATTCTCCAGGGCTTGGCGGCTGTGGTGCACCAGGAGGGACTGGGGATCCGCGGGAGAGGCTGGCATCAGGCGGAGGTCCCCCCACCCCCTCCTGTCACTCCAGTCTGCACCAAGGTCTTGCTCACCCAGTTCCTGCCAGACCCCTCCCTTTCTGTCCCCACCACCTAGCGCCCTCCAACCCCCCTGAGCAGGCTGGAGGGCAGGACAGGCTGGCCCCAGCAGCCCACCACTCCGTGCTAACCTTTCTTAGTGTGATGACCCGCTTCTTGGTACCTGCGATGCAACCCTTTAGCATGACGAAGTCATTGTTGACTTCCCCATAGTGGGGGAAGCCTCCCTGCAGAGGAGACAGGTGAGGGGTCAGGCCCAGGAAAGGGCTGCACAGTTAAGAGGTGGCTGGGAGCCCTAGGAAAATTCCCACACGGGGCTGTGAGTGGGAGGAGCCCCATGCCCAGCCCCAGGTGTGGAGGTGACACCCTCATGATCTATCACTAACGAGGGCAGCATGTGAGTCACACGCTAGGTCCTTTTCCTGCATTATCTCATTTAACAACCTGCATTTTTGTTGCGGGGGAAACTGAGGCTCAGAGAGGTGGAGTCACCTGCTCCAGGCTCTGTAAGCTGCTACGTGCTGGAGTTGGGACTTGAGCCCAGGTGGCCTGACTCCCAGGCCAGAGCAGCAGCTGCTGCCCTCCACACCCTGGGACAGCAGCTGGTTGTAAACTGCCTCCAGGGGAGGCTTGGAAGATTCCAGAAACAGCAGGGATTTGGTCCACCTAGATGCCTGCAGCCAAATGCTTGGGACACAGATCTCAAGCTCTTGGGCAGGGTAGCACCCAGCTGGGGCTTGGGCCTGCCCTGCACACACGTGCCGGCCCCCTTGGCCAGGCTGCTGTCCACCCTCACCAGCGGTGTAATGGACTTGTCAGTGACGTCATAGCTGGTGGACGCGTTGTTTCTGACCACCTTCCCATCCTCCATGTGCAGCCCCCGGCCAATGCGGTAGATCTGCCAGGAAAAGAGGGGGCCGGAGGTGGCATCTGGAACGTCCAGGCCCATCAGCACACGTGCTCACTGGTGGGCGCATTTTGCGACCCAGGCAGTGTCTGGGCCATGCACCCCACCCGCTGGGATATGATCACGCAGCGAGACCCCCCACCCCGACCCCGGGGCCGCAGACGCACCTTCTTGTTGAGCTCAGTGCGGTGGTGGTAGCCCTTCTGCCCAGCCCGGGCAATGGAGCAGCCCACGCGGGCAGGGTGCCAGGCGCCGATGCAAGCCACCTTGCGCAGCCCCTTGTGGGTCTTCCGAGGCAGCTTCTTGGTATGCCAGCGGCTTGTGACCCCTGCAAGTGGGAGAGGCCGGTGACTGAGTGGCCAGTCTGGTCCCCACTGCCTCCAAGCAGCCTTCCTTGGAGCCACCATCCACACTGACCCCTACCTTTGACACCCCGGCCCTTGGTGACAGCAATGACATCAATGACCTCACTCTGGCTGAACACACTGTGCACTGGCACCTGCTTCTCCAGCCGGGCCTGAGCCCAGGCCACCTTCTCAGCCACCGTGCCACCATTCAGCTGGATCTCCATGATGTGAGCCTTCTTCTGCCGGAAGGGTAGAAGCTTCATCTGCAGGACATGGCATGGTGGTCAGTTCCCAAAGGGTCACACCCAGCCGGTGACCCCCCACATTTTTCATGCATGCATTCATTCATGGATGTTCCGGTGAGCCGGCTGTGTGCTGCGTGCTGTGCCAGGGACTGTGGACATGGCCTGGAATGAAGCAGACAGGCTCTAACACCTGAGGGAGCCACTGTCTACCTGGGAGACAGATGGAAGCCAAGTAAACTCCCAGAGAGAACTAAGATCTCTGATGGAAGGTCGGGGAGGGGCATTTCGGACAGAGTGGTCTCTGAGGAGGTGACACCAATAACAAGAAAGAACCACCAGGCGAGGATCTGAGATCCTTTTGGGCAGAGGGACAGCATGTGCAAAGGCCCAGTGGCAAAGAAGATTGTAGCAAGTTGGTGGGAAAGAAAGGGGACCAGTGTGGCTAGATGGTGGTGAGCAAGGAGGGAGGGGGGCCCGGGCAGGTCCTGTGGGGAGCAGCTCGGGCTTTCTTCCAGGTGCAGCGTGTGACACAACCTGATTTTTATTTTAAACATCTCTGGCTGATGCTCCATGGGGCTCAGGCTATGGGGATATACAGGTGGAAACAGACCAGCTGGATCACAGCATAATGCTCAACGAGTATTTATTGGGCACCTACTGCATACCAGGCTCTTGGTGGGTGCTGGGGGCCCAGCAGTGAACAAAGCAGCTGTGGTCCCTGCCCCTGCCTCTGCCCTGGGGAGCTCAGGTCTGTTGAGGGAGATGGGCATTAGCCAATGACTCGCTCAACCGTGGACTGCCGGTGCGAGGGTGACGGAGCAGTGTGTATTCTGTGCAGCTGGGAGACTCTGGGCAGGGGGAGCTCACTGCTCCAGGGGCCTAGGGAAGCCTTCCCTGAGGACAAGATGCCAAGGAGTGTTCCAGAACAAGCCAGAGGGTGTTAGTCACCTGTTAGCTCACATCAAGGCAGACCCCGGATACCAACACTGATTTACACATACGTTTGTGCCGGAACCCAAAGGGAGGTGGCTGGCCCTCCACACTGGACACTTGGACTGGAGGGAGACCCAGGCCCTTCAGGGCATTTCAGGGCCTTAGTTGCGCACTGGGCATGGCGGATGCCCCACGGCCCCTTGGACTGCAGTGACACTGCCAACTCATCCTGGGGCTGCGTTGGCGCCAGCCAGCCAGCCCTTTGGGCCTGCGCCCGCGGCTCACAGTATTTTTAGGCTGACATTTGCCAGGGCTCCTGGAAGCTGGGAGGGGGGGGGTGTGCCCAGGAGGTGGACAAGCTGACAGTTGGGGGTGGGGGCTGACCTGGGTGTGGACAATGACCCGGATGACTTTGCAATACTTCTTCATGGCGGCAAAGTCTCTCTGGAGCTGCTTCTTGCCGCTGGCATCCCGCCACTGCTTGCAGGCCTTGGTGAAGGCTTTCTTCTTGCTCTTGTGCCTGGCTGACGCACAGGAGGGTGCTGGGGGCCCCAGCGGGGGCAGCTCCCCAGGCCCGTCCTGCCCCCTCCCCACCCGGAGCCTGCCAAGCTGGGGTCCCGCTGCTGGGACCTCCCCTGAGGCCCCTGGGCTGTTCTGGTCACTAGCTCTGAACATAGACCATCTCTCCCTCTCTGGGCCTTGGTTTCCTCCTCTGTAAAGTGGGGGACAGACGTGCAGAAGCTGCCAGAGGGGGGTGCTGGTCAGCCCTATGGGCCAGACTCCCGGAGGCTGCCCCAGCTGCCACACTGCTCAGACCGCTGATGGCCACGCACCAGGCCTTAGGCTGGGGACCATCATTTCTAACCCTCAGCGGAGCTCTGGGAAGTGGAAATTATCATCCCATCCTACAGATGAAGAACCAGGCTTCACAGCAGCAAAAGCCCCTGGGTGAGGGCAGACTGACAACAGGAACAGCACAGGCGAGGACAGCGGCAGGTACTGACTGCTTCTCTGTGCTGAGCACCCGACAGGCTTCACTCAGCCGGTCCTCGCAGCCGCCGCCACTGAAGCCCAGGAACCACTCCTAGCCCCACTTCACAGCAGAGAGACTCAAGAGGTCAGCTGGCTTGCCTATGGTCACACAGTCTGCTCTGACCCTGGGGCACAAGCTTGTCACCTCTCACAGGGTGTCAGGGCTGGGCTGTTCCTCTGCCCCCATGAGGGGGCTGTTTGTGAGTTTCCCCAGACAGGTGGCCCTTCTGGCCCTTCCTTTTCAGGACTTGGGGCCAGGGAAGATTTAAAGCCTGAGAATATCTTTCTGTCTATGTACAAGAGTTTTTCAGTTTGCTGTTTCCCTTTTCACCCTGGCTACTAGGAAGCTCACAGCCAACTCTAACATACCATCAAATTAGCCCTTTAATTAACCCTAAGGATTAGAACATCTGCTTCCTCTTGCTCCTCAATCCTGATTTCCTCTCCAGCCCTCTAGTACTCAATAGTTACCGAGGTGAAGGCACCACACCCACACCACGCTTTCCCGTCTTCCACACACTGTTGACACCTCTCCGCCTGTCCACCTGCCCCCATCGTTTCAGCACAGAGCTGGGGCTTCAGGCCCTGTGGTCCCACCAGCCCAGGCACGGCCCACCCAGGGCAGCGCTCACCAGTCTTTGTAGAAGCGGCGGCGGCACTCATCACTGAGGTGCTCGGCAAAGATGGTCTTGAAGCTCCGCAGGCCTCGAGGGGTGGCCACGTAGCCCACCACGCCCACCACCACCAGGGGCGGCGTCTCCACGATCGTCACTGCCTCCACTTCCTCCCGCTTGGAAATCTCTAGATGAGATGTAGGGACGGGGACGTGGAGAGGGTCCCCTGAGCACCACAGGGAAGGGAGGGAAGAGCCAGCCATGCAGGCTGGGCCAGGCTGGCAGCCAGGCAGTGTCCTCAGGGCGGGGCGGGGCCTCCCTCACTGGAGCCCACATGAGCGTTTGTTATTTTAGTGTATTTTATACTAATGAAATATATGTATAATATATAAACGTGTTCTGTAAGTTCTAGCACGGCCTAGGACTCGTCCACAGCCAATGATTTCATGGGTATCACTGCTTAGCCCGACACGGAGTGAAAGAAGTACACGCTCCAAAACTGTACTAGGGCCGCGCACGTTGGCTCCAGCCTGTAATCGCTTTGGGAGGCCGATCACTTTGAGCTCAGGAGTTCCAGACCTGCCTGGGCAACATAGCAAGACCCCCTCTGTAGAAAACATAGAAAAATTATCCAGGCGTGGTGGCGCCTGTAAACCCAGCTACTCGGGAGGCTAAGGCAGGAGGATCGCTTGAGCCCAGGAGTTTGCAGTTGCAGTGAGCTGTGATGATACCACAGCACTCTACCCGGGGTCACAGAGTGAGACCCTGTCTCAAAAAAAAAAAAAAAAAAGGACTTAATACACAAACACACACGTGAACGGGGGTGTGAGAACTGGGGAAACCTGCACAAGAGGGTAGATTGTGCATGTCAGCCTCTGGTAGTCACGTGTTACCGGAGTCTTTCAAGATGTTTCTATGGTGGGAACCGGGAGAGCCCATGGGATTCCTCTGTGTTATTTCTTACAACAACAATCTATGATTAAAGCAAAACACCCGGCCGGGTGTGGTGACTCATGCCTATAATCCTAGCACTCTGGGAGGTCGAGGTGGGAGGATCGTTTGAGCTCGGGAGTTCGAGGCCACCTGAGAAAGAGCAAGACCCCGTCTCTACTAAAAAAATAGAAAGAAATTAGCTGGACAACTAAAAACAATATATATATATATATATATATAAAATTAGCCGGGCATGGTGGCACATGCCTGTAGTCCCAGCTACTCGGGAGGCTGAGGCAGGAGGATCATTTGAGCCCAGGAGTTTGAGGTTGCCATGAGCCAGGCTGACACCACGGCACTCTAGCCCAGGCAACAGAGTGAGGCTCTGTCTCAAAAAAAAAAACCAAAAACCCAACTCTCTATATAAATATGTATATATGAAACACGAATCAGACCAGAAATGACCAAAAGTGCAAACTTCCCGGCAGGTGGCTTGAAGCCAGGTGTGGGGCGCCTGGCCTTGAACCCGGCTCCTCCGCTCACTGTCTGGTCCTGGGCCAGTCTCGTGACTGCTCTGAGCCTTGGTTTCCCCACTGGTCAGCAAGGGGCAATGACAGACCCACACTAAAGGCCAGTGCGGATCCCGGCGCCGTGCTGGCTGCAATTCCTGTGGGCAGGGCCTCAGCCTTGCTGGGACTGCGGCCCCTCCTGGACCAGGAGAGTGAATTCTGGCTCATGGCATCCAGAAGTTTCCACCCCCCCGCAGGGGACTCCGCTGCTGTGACTCACTGAGTCCCGGCCGGTGCACCTCGCGCAGGGTGTGGGTCATGCCCGCCTTGTAGCCCAGGAAGGCTGTGAGGTGCACGGGCCGGCTGGGGTCATCCCGCGGCCACGTCTTCACCTTGCCGCGGTGCCGGCGGCTTCTCTTGTGGGGCAGGAAACCCAGGTGTCCGTGCCGAGGGGCGGAAAACTTCCGGTGGGACTGGGGGGCAGGAAGTAGGGAGGTCAGAGGTGGGGTCTTCCTGGTGGGGGTAGCAGGATGCTCCGGGAACCCAGAGCCGACAAGCGAGCTGGAGACCGCAGACTGCGGCCTGGCGGTCCCCAGCGCCTCCCCATCTGTCTACAGGAAGGGAGCGGGAGGCTCGCCTAGGGCGGCATCTAGGGCTGGGGCGTCTGCACCCACCGGCTTCCTGCCCCAGTGGGCTCAGCCTGGCAGAGCCTAGGAGGGGCGGGCCCAGAGGCAGAGGGCTCCAGGGGCAGGTGGCCAATGCCGTCTGTCCATTTCCTTGCCCCTTCTACACCCAGCAGCCCAGCTCCGGCCCCCTTGTTGCCCCCTCCAACCTCCCACTCCCTCAAAGGCCCAGGACTGTCCCTGCTGGAGCAGAGTCCAGAAACCCAGCTGCCCCCTCCCCAGGAAGATCAGCACGCCCCAGCTCCAGCCCCAGCCCACCCAACGCTGCCCTGGCCCCACTGACCATGGCAGCCGATCCCTGAAGGTCAGGAAGGGGCCTCCCCGCCAGGCGCCAGAGGTGGAGTGGCAGGGCCAGGACGTACAGCAGCCAGTTCCCAGATTTAGCCCCTGGCAGGGGAGCTCGATCATCCCCCAAGGCCAGCATGGTCTCCAGTGCCAGGAGCAGCCCGGGCAGGGTGGCGTCAGGAGAGGCATCAGATGAGCAGCCTGGCGTGGGAACACCTGGAGCCAGGGCTGCCACCCTTTCCTCGATGGCCCTGGGACTGGGTCATGACCCTCCCGGGACAGGACCAACTTGGCCTAGTAGGCGCTGAAGGACCCTGTTTGGTGGCTTCTGAGAGCCTGAGTCCAGTTTCCTGACAACGAAACAGAGGGGTCCTGTCCTCAGGGCTGTGAGACAGCGGGACAAACGGTGGGGGCAGGAGTGAGGAGAACGAGGGCTGATTCGGTGGCCCAGGATCACCAAGATCAAGATCCCCAGCTGGGCGCGGTGGCTCACGCCTGTAATCCCAGCACTCTGGGAAGCTGAGGCGGGGGGATTGCTTGAGGTCAGGAGTTTGAGACCAGCCTGAGCAAGAGTGAGACCCCGCCTCTAGTAAAAATAGAAAAATTAGCCAGGAGTGATGGCACATGCTGGTGGTCCCAGCTACTTGGGAGGCTGAGGCAGGAGGATCACTTGAGCCCAGGAGTTTGAGGCTGCCGTGAGCTATGATCTTGCCCCTGTACTCCAGTCCAGGAGACAGAGCAAACCCTGTCGCAAAAAAAAAAAAAAAAAAAAAAAAAAATCAAGCTCCCTGGCCCTAACAGCCCATGATCCACAAGCACTGGATGCTTTCATGAATTTAAACTTGAACCTAAGTTTTGAATGAAAAGGAAGTTGAAACCTCTTGTTTTTCAATTCAAAGATTCTATGGTTATAAAGTTCTGTAGCCGTAGAATCAGAGTTTTACAGACCTAAGATGTCTCTAAGCTCCGTAGATTTTGCATTGCTAAATACTAAGATTCTACACCACTAAAATGTTAAGATTCTTTGGGTTTGATGTCCTGTATTTCTTTTTTTTTTCTTTTTTTTTTTTTTTTTTTTTTGTGACAGAGTCTTGGTCTGTTGCCTCGCTCTGGGCTAGGGTGCCGTGGCGTCAGCCTAGCTCACAGCAACCTCAAACTCCTGGGTTCAAGTGATCCTTCTGCCTCAGGCCCTCAAGAAGCTGGGACTACAGGCATGCACCACCATGCCCAGCTAATTTTTTCTATATATCTTTAGTTGGCCAATTAATTTCTTCCTATTTTTAGTAGAGATGGGGTCTTGCTCTTGCTCAGGCTGGTTTTGAACTCCTGACCTTGAGCGATCCTCCCGCCTCGGCCTCCCAGAGTGCTAGGATTACAGGCGTGAGCCACCATGCCCGGCCTGATGTCCTGTATTTCTAAGCGTTCACAATTTGAAGTTTGTGATTCTAGATTCTGAGAGTCCCTAGAGATGGTGGTTCTGTGTCCCTGTCCCCAGCCTCTGGGCAGGAGGTGACCAGCACCCTCCCTGGATACCAGCCAGGGGCTGTGCCAGGTGGGGAGATTACGGATGACAGGCAGCAGCGCCCTGGTCTTCTGAGCTGCCTTGGGACACCAGAGTGCTCGGGGCCAGGATGGAACCATTAAAACCAGGACACAGCACCTGCGCCCAGGGTGGGAGTCCCTTCTCCCAGTAGCCTGGGGCCCTGGGGGCAGTTCCTGCCCTGCCCCAGGCTCAACATCAGCCCGTCCATGAGGGGCACTGGCAGAGAGAGTAGAACCCAGAGAAGCCTGTAGGGACTGGGCAATCCAGGAAGGCTTCCTGGAGGAGTAGGGCGTTTGGTGTGTCGCGTTACTCGTTGGCTTACTTGCTGCCTTTGGCTTACTTCTAGCAGCCTGTGCTCTCCCTAAGAGCCGCACTGTTAAATCTTGCCCCCTGCCCTGGCGCGCTGCAGGAACGGCATGAACCGCTCCGTAATTCCTTCTGTCTCCTCGTCCACGTGTGCAGGTACCTCCGCTCGGTTGGGCGCTGCGTCCCCGGCGCGCGCCCGGCGCCCGCGCGGAGCCGGGACTGGGGAGCGGGCGGACTGCGACGGCGCTCAGGCCCCACGCGGGGGCGCGCCGCGGCGAGGCGGGCCCAAGCCCGGCCAACTACAAGTCCCAGGGTGCCCCGCGGCCGCGGCACCAGTGCGCAGGCGCAGCCGCCCGGGCGTCCTCTGCGCGGGCGAGTTAGGCCGCGGGGTGCGAGCGCAGGCCGACGCCGGGGCGCCGCGTCCGAAAGCGGAGTCCGCCGCCCGCCGCCGCCATGCCGGACAGCTGGGACAAGGACGTGTACCCTGAGCCCCCGCGCCGCACGCCGGCGCTCTCGCCGCAGACCTCGCTGCCCAACCCCGTCGTCTACTTGACGAAGGCCTTTGACCTCCTCGTGGACCGGCCCGTGACCCTCGTGAGAGGTACGGGGCCCCCACCCCGGGCCCCGCCGGCCCCCCGGATCTTTGCCGTCCTCCGGAGACCCCTGGGCCCCAGCACCCTGCCACCACCCCGGGCTGCGCCGCTCCCAAGACTCTCCCTGACGCCCCTCGGAGACCCCCCCCCAATACCTCACCTCTCCCCGGGTCCCGTCGCCCTAGGACCGCCACCCCCTGCGGCACCCCGGAGCCCCTAGCGCGGAGAGCCCCCAGGCTCCGTGGCCTCCCTCGGCCTTCCGTTGCGGCCCTGGCCTCCTGCCTCCGTTTGCAGACGGAACCGGCAGAGTCCTGGGGCCTGTTAGACCCATCTACCTGCAGAATGACCAGGTGTTGGGGTGATGCCCAGATTCCCGTCTCTGGTCCGAATCAGGAGAATGCTCAATACAGTTCTGTGTGGTTCAGCCAGCTCCGCGGGCGGCAGCAAGAGCTCGCTCTGTCCTTTGTCACTAGTGCCAGGCACTTCATCCATTCAATTAATCAACTCATTCCTTCAACAGAGAAACGTGGGTTGCATGGCATGCTCTGGTGGGTTTTTCACTAGGAGGGATGAAGTCTGCAAATCAAACCCCCAAGGATCTGGAGAGGGCGCAGCCTTGGGCCCAGCTCCCTCTTTCTTGTGGCATTGTCTTGCTGTTTTATGCGTCTGGGTGGTTGAGCTCTTAGTCTAGCTTGTTTATTTACCAATGGGGAAGCTGAAGCCCGAAGGGGGACAGGGCAGGTTCTCCTGCTTGCTGGTGGCTCCCTGTTGGAGCCTCTTCCTACACCGTGGGGTCCCTCTGCCCTGGGAGAATTGAGCTTGCAGAGCTGTGTCTGAGTCTCAGTCCCCTGTCTGTAAATGAGAAGGACCTGCCCGGTAGAGTTGTCTGTCCTGGGGACAAAGTGAGATAATGTATATGGAACTCTTGAGAAAGATGCCTGGCACTAAGGGAGCTGTGAGTGGTAAACATTCGTAGCCTAATACTTGCAGGACTGTCTGTGTTAGCCTGCACCTCTTCCCGAGTTGAGTTGCCTGTTTCTGTAACAGCTGGGAACATTCAGGAAATTCTCCTGCCTCCCTATTCTGTGGCTTATGAGAACTAAGAAAGCTAAAAGCCTGTCCAGACTGATGGGGCTCTTGAGTGTGGGGTTTTGTCTTTGCAGAGTTTATAGAGCGGCAGCACGCAAAGAACAGGTATTACTACTACCACCGCAAGTACCGCCGCGTGCCGGACATCACCGAGTGCAAGGAGAGGGACGTCTTGTGCATGTTCGAAGCTGAAATGCAATGGAGAAGGGACTAGTACGTGAATGACGGGGAATGTGGAGACCTGCACAGCACATCAGGCTGGGGGTCATCACTCCCTGGGGATACCCTCAGCCAGCCAGAATATGCCTCCTGGGGTTGGCCCAGACCTTGGGGGTGATGTGGGGGCAGACCACGGGGCTCCAAGGTCTTTTCATTCTAGTCTGCCCAGATACAGGGAAAAAATTCTTTACAGATAAACTCTCTTGTTCCCTTTTTGTCCAGCAAAGTCGATCAAGAAATAGTCAACATTATCCAGGAGAGGCTTAAGGCCTGTCAGCAGAGGGAAGCAGAGAGCTACAGGCAGAACTGTGCCAAGGAGCTGGAGCAGTTCGCCCAGGTGGCCAAGGCCTACCAGGACCGCTGTGAGTGAGCCCTGAGCGAGCCCCCACCCTTGCCCAGTGTTTTCCCTCTCAACACTCCCCTCTATAGTCTGTCGTCTCCACACTGCTGTGGGCCAGCTCCACTGCCCGGAGTCTACCAGTTAGGTCTACCTGGGGACAGGTACATTATGTCCCGTTCAGGACCTTAGCCACCAACTTTCCTCTCTCTGCACACAGAAAGACTGATTCCCCCAGGACCTTGAGGTAACTGCGTCCCCAGTCTGTTTCCTTCTCTTCCTCAGATCACGACCTGGGGGCCCATTATTCTGCCAGGAAGTGCCTGGCCAAGCAGAAGCAAAGGATGCTGGCAGAGAGGAAGGCTGCAAAAGAGGCTGCTACTGCCTGAGACAATGGTGCGCCCCCCCCCACGTATGACTATGACTGTATTCTTCAAATAAAGTGATGCAACCTGCTGTGTTCCTGTGACTTTAGTTCCTCATCTTAATGCCCACCTTCCCTCCAAATTCAAGCCACCACTGAATTCATGATACATAGGCAAGAGACAACCATTAACAGGCAAATCAATTTCACTTTATTTTTCTTGTACAAAAATACTATGTTGTAGCCACAGCTGGAGCCTGGGTCCTCTGCACGGAGACTCTGGTGTGGGTCTTGACAAGATGGTCGGTGAATTCCTAGAAAGAAACAGGGCCTTAGTTGTAGCCAGATGCCACTATCCCCTGTGCTTGCTTAGGCAGGGACCAAAACAGCCCAGTCT